>JARIHR010000203.1:0-39313 GCA_029281495.1 Mycena filopes | reverse complement strand
CACAGAGTGTCTATGAACACAGGCGGTGTAGTTGGAAGACATTGCACCCGGACTGGAGAACTCACAGGGAATATGACTGTGAGGAGTATGTCCGCAAGCGCAGCGGCGGCAGTGATGGTCCCGGTTTGCACTGTCAACCGGATGACTCTGTTGATATAACTGTCCGTTGCTTTTATGTGTGTCTTGCGCACCCACTGCCGAGGGAGGACAGTGAGGAGGCTACTTCACAATGGCATGGGGAGAAAATACGAACTAAGGAATAGGCGAGGGTGAGGGTGAGGACAACATCGCACGTGGCACTCGAGATCAGCCAAAAGTAGACCTCTGACGAAAACTAGAAAAGTCTTGGAATTTGGGGTGGAGGGTAACAACTATGGAGACTGCAATGCCACCGCCTGTGGGAAGTGTGTAAGTGTATAATGATGCGGGGGATTGAGGACACACCAAGAGAGGCGAGAGCAAGGATGCTGATAATGACAGGGAGGACGGGAGACCGGGTGATAACGTGGATGCGCCATGCCATGAAGAGTTGAATCGGTGTGGATATCAGGACCTAGAAGGTTTTGAGCAGGGACAATGGCGGGATAATAGTCAACACACGATGAGAAGTGCGTCTACCATGTCGCGGAAGGTTGATGTAAGTTTCCATGGGTAGCAGATGAACACTTACCAGTTTTGAACACTAATCATCATTGAGTAAACGGGACGGGTGAACGAGAGTGAGTGCTTACTAGTGGGTGTAAATTCCAATGCCAATGGTGATCCTGGAAGCGGAGATTCAGTTCCAGGGCACCATGATAACGGGAGGTTGTACACACCAAAATGCAGAATTATTGGTTCGTATATCAGCCCTATGTTGCAGATCCAGTTTGCGGTCTCCGCGAGAACAAGATATATGATCTTGTGTAAGTTAGACCCAAGCATAACACCTTCGGATGGAGAACTCACCAGGTATTTGAACCCCTGCCGATCACTGCAATATACAATTTAGATGTGACCTTGAACGCGCCATCGAACTCACGTTTTGTACCGCTGGAAGTACAGCTGGACCTGAGGGCCCCTTAGTATGGGCCGAGCTACTGGTAGGAAACAGAAGGATTGTACCTGGACGAGCATCACCTACAGCAAGGTTGAGAAACTGAGTGCGGGTGAAAAGAGGCAACTTACTCCATATAAGAGAGTGTTCAGGATAACTCCTGCGATAGGCAATAAGTCTCCTCCTACCCAAATTTTCCCAGCATTGATTCTTGCCTAGTAACATTGGCCCGAATCTGCGAGTGAATTGCGATGAGTTGCGCAGCAGGGAGGGGCAAAGGGAGGACACACATTCCAGAGACATCAGGAGCAAAGGGAAGCGACATGAGAGGCAACGGAGAAAAGAACACTCTTTTATATCATTGAGAGTGAGGCAGAATCTCAGCCACACCTGATTCAGACGCTTCTGACATGAAAACCAACACTTCCATGGAAGATGCCAGCCTGCAGTGGCAGATCAACAATTTGCTACCCAGCCAATCTGCGCAAATCACCTATTGGTACCGAGTCATCTCAGGTGGCTAGATACCCCAAATAAAATGCATTGGTGGAAGCAAGGCAACACAACAACAAAACAAGAAAAGCACGGTGCTGTATCTGTCCCATTTTACTTGAGACCACAGTGTTGTTCCGATCACAAACTGAGACCACAGCGTTGTTCCGATCCCAAACTCACCATGGAGGCTGTTTCGAACCCGCGAATGTGTAGAGATAATAATTAGAGGATGATTGAATTGAAAGTGTGATTGCTAAGGATATGAGATGATTTACTACTGATTGTCTGCGCTCAAGTTCCACTCATTAGTGCACTTGATCCGGTCAATCATCTTAGGTCTACTAAAAGTGCAGACAATCAATTGTGAATCATGTCATCTCCTTGCCAATCATACTTTCAATCCAATGATCATCTCCACATCTGCGAGTTCGAAACAGCCTCCATGGCGAGTTTGGGATCGGAACAAGTTCTGTTGTTCCGAACAACAGTCTGGTTTCAAGTAAGATGGGACGAACACATAACTGTGCTTTTCTTGTTTTGCTGCCCTGCCTGCTTCTCCATCAATTCATTTTTATTTAATCTGGTCGCCTGAGATAGCTTGGTACCAATAGGTGATTTGCGGAGATTGGCAGAAGGCTGGGTTACAACACCACGAGGCACGAGTGCCTGTGTTGTAGCATGTGTCTAGGAGAGACTAAGGGGACCAAATTGTATGTTTCTCATCAACTTGACCGTTGAAGGTGTGGACCGTGTGGTCTAAGACACAGAAAACTGCACATAGGTCTCATTAGTTGCAGAGCCAGAGTGGGCTTCAGTATCACCTAGACTACTGAAACTTGGTCTAATACTTAAGCCTACGTGAGCACTGCGGACGGGCCAAGGGGGAACAAAGATGAGAGATCTAGAAAATGATATCACCTACATTTGTTTTTCCAGCTCAATTATGTCCTCTGGTCACCACAAAGCGTGAACACAGGTACTGGACCCTCAGAAAGTCTTTTGAATTCCAATTCAAAGAGAAATCCATCTACGGTGACCGGTCACCTAGCAGTATTTGGCACAACACAGATGCTTGACAGATGCACACCAAGGTAGTGATGGGTCCAAGGCTCACTATGGTCCTATATTGGGTGGTAGAATGCCTCCAAGCCCTGGTAACTCCCCCGCAAGGTGCTCCTGGTGTGGTGGGCGGGCCAGGGGCCTAGGAGGTGGCAGTGTCTAGGTAGTAGACAAGGTGTGGAAAACTGCTTTGGTCCCCAGTGTGATTGCCACCGCTGCACGAAAACTTTTGACCTACAAAAGTCTTTTCTGGACCCTCCAGAGCCCCCACACCCGGTGTCAGCTATCCTTATCCTTGGGCCTCTTGGGACAGACTGTTGTTGACGATTAGTTCTGTGAATGGGAGTGTGTGTCTATATAGACTCTATCTTGGTTTAGCCTCTCCAAGACAGACACTATAACAGTTGAGCTCGTTCCTGACCAGTTATAATCTTGGGTTCAAAGTCCACGACACTAAAACACTTGGATTGAGTGCCCAGGCACTCAGCTTGAGTTTGTGCCGCCTGACATGGTGTTCAATTACTGGGGTTGCCCCGGACCAAAACGAAGCCGAGCGCGAACGGGCTTATCCTGATGTGATGACAGCCAGTGAGCTGGAGAAGACACTGAGTGTTATAAATTTTGGGAGCTGGTGGAGGAGGGGAAAATTGTAGTAGTACTAGTAGTAGAGTGAGGGGGGGCGGCGGGGAGTGACGGAAATTGTGTTCAACTTGAGCCGCTGCAAGCCTGCAACAGATGCAATACCGCCAAAGTGCGTGATCCTGGATTATCGGTCCAGTTCCCCATTACGAGAGCAGCCCAGAGTAAATTGTCGTTGCAGTGCGGGTGCCCGAGGGTATAGGTGATTCAATCACTTGGCCTGTCAGGTTTCCGTTTGAGTTTTCAAAAAAGGAATCGTTCGGCGCACGAAAGCGCTGCGTACATTTTGTCGCCCTCTCGTTGATATCTGATCCCCAGCATATATTTGATGAGGAAGCGACCCTGTCTCTCGGAGGGACTCCGAACATGCCAGGCCAAGAGAGGAGGTCATGTCGTTCCAAGATAAAAACCAAGGTGTGTTCGTGAATTCGCAGGATGACGGATGCAACTGTTGCATGATTGTCGGCGGATCGGCCTTGAGATGAGAACACGACTCGCCAACACAGTATGACTTGAACAATGTACGAGTCGGGTGGGTCGCGCCAAGGATTTGAGGCTAGGACCCTTTGCGGCGGAGCGTGTTCGCTACGTGTTTCTTGGCCTACATGTAAAGCGGATAAGCTACAGCCAATTTTCAACCTCGCCGTCGCCAAGCATGTCGCCTGCCAGCACCAAGAAAAGGTCAATACTCTTGAACGGAGGTTGTTTGAAGGAAAGGTTGATAGCATTATTGTCCCGCTCCGACGTACCCATTCCCCACCTCTCCTTGGAGTTTCGCGACCAAAGCATAGAGAGAAGGATGGAGAAAGAGTGAAAGCTGGCGGTGTAGACTTTTAGACGTACAAACTTTACAAGTTCTAGTCTGCCAAGGGAGGAGCCTGCTTGAATGTGACCGATAGACAAAGATAGTTCACCGCCTCGAATTGGCCTCGAACGTGCATCCGTGTGTTTTTTTCAGGCCCGAGAGAAGACCCAAGGGTGATTGACGGCGAGTATCCCCGAGAGTTCAGCGGCCGGACAGTGAATTTCCGCTCATCCAGCCAAGAGACAGAGAGTATTTTGCAGGGACGGAGTGGGAGAAGAAGGCTAGTTGGCATTGAGTTGGCAAGAAGCAAGAGGAAGGCCCCGGGATACAACAAGTACAAAGCTGAATAATACCTTGAAATGACCGCCTCTTGTTACCTCCCTCCACTGCCTTTCTGGTGTCCCTGATACTCCTGCTCCCAAAAAGACCGCAATCCCTTGGAACCACACTTGAATCCACCCACTCTTGTCAAGCTATCAGGGGAATCCTTGAATACATACATCGACAAGCTCGGCTAGGAGTTTCTGGTATCAGGCCGGCGTCGATAAGGCCTATCCGACTCTCCTGCACTCCTACACTAAGGGACGACCCGTAGACGACGCGCCGACGACGTGAGGACGCCGGACAACGCAGGGACACAGGTAAGTAATGATTGCCCCGCGTATCCTTGATCCCGATTGCGATATCCTGACGCAGCAACCAGCCTAGTCGCCGCCGTATATACGTGGCTCGCAAGAACAGTCGGAGGCCACAACACCCGGCTCGTGTGTGGCCAAACAGTTATTTAGGGTGTGTACATCCCACTCTACCTCCCCTCCGTGCTCACAATCTCTCTCGCCTGGCAGCGCGCTGAAACATACATACCATGATACCTGACGCGGAAAACGGGGAGCAAGGAGCAAAAGGGGGCGCAGCTGCGCCGCCATCGCTGGAGTGGGACTGGGACGTCGAGCACGCGGACAGGAAGCGCGAGAAACAGGCGGACGCGGCGCTGCACGGTGCGACGCCGTTCGAGGTCGACCGGCGGGTCCTCAAGGACGTGGTTATGGAGCATATGAAGACGCCAGTGGCGAGGATCGAGTTCTTGAGTGCGGGGACGTTTCACAAGGTGTGTTGTTTCTTCATTCTTCGTACTCTGTTTTACGGACGAGACTAATCTAAAATGATTCGGCAGGCCTACCTAATAACCCTCACGACGGCCTTCCAGCTCGTCGCCCGTGTCGCGCGCCGCTTCATGCCGCGCCTCAAGACCGAGTCCGAGATCGCTACGCTGCGCTTCCTCGCGACAAGCACTAACCCGCGGGTGCCGGTGCCCGAGGTGTATTGCTTTGACGCGAATCCGTATAATAGGCTTGGAGGGGAGTATATTCATGGAGAAGGTGCGTTGGGCTTTGTTCTTTGGCTGGGGTTGAGCGTTCAGGGCGGGCGAACGTCTGTCCAGGCGCGCTGGCGTTGCTTTGTATCCAGGCGACACCCACCTTGCGTGCGTTGGGAACGACTGCGCGATACTCTCTGGCGATAGCGCATTTGGCTGCCTATCTCGATTTTCTCTTCGTCGTCTCGCCTGACTCCCTTACTTTTCCTAACTGACATAACCCACCACACAGGCCCAAGGCGTTCCCCTCGCTTCCGTCTACCACTCTTTGGGCTACGCGCAGCTCGTCCGCCTCCTCGAAAACCTCGCCAAGCTGGTGATCCCCTTGTACGGGCACCGATTCCACCAAATAGGCTCCCTCTACTGCGGGCCCGACCCCGCGGCACCAATCGCCTCCCCCGCAAGCTCACACGCCGCGACACCGACGCTGACGCGCATCCAATCTCAATCGCTCACCATGTCCGCCCTGGACTCGGAGGTGGTTGATACCCCCCGCGCCTCCGCGCAGTCCACCGCCTACATCGGCGGCAGCTTCCCCTTCCTCCCCTACTCGCTGGCACCCCGCGCCAAAGCCAAATCCCCCCCGCGCCCGCGCACCCCATGGCCAGCATCCCGTCGCCGCTCCCCTTATCATCTGCGTCTCCGCCCGACGCCGCCCCGCAATTCCACGTCGGGCCCATCATCTCCTGGCCCTTCTTCGGCTCGCACCGCGGCACGCTCCCCTCCTCCGGGCCCTCCCCCTCCTTCGTCCCGCGCGGGCCCTTCCCTTCCACCGCTTCCTACCTGGCGGCGTGCAAGGAGCGCGAGGTCGCGGCGGTGCAGCGCGAGAACGCGGGCGCGGCGGGGGCGCACAAGCTGCACCTCGACCCGGCGGAGATTCGGTCGAGTCGGCACCATCGGGTTGCGGGCGTGCCTGGGGACGAGAGCGACGAGAGCGATGAGTGGGGGCTGGAGGAGAGCGAGGAGGAGTGGGAGGGGCCCGGGGACGCGATGTATAGGGATTATAGGCGCGGGCAGAGGGGGGCGTTTTTGGTGGCGCATACGCTGGCGAGGGAGGAGACTGTGAGGGCGGAGCTTGGGAGGTGGATGAGGGTTGTGGAGAGGTTGAGGGGTGATTGGGAGAGGGGGTGAGCGGGGGTGGGGTGGGGGGGAAGGCGAGGATGGGGACGGGGACGGGCTGGGTGGGGTGTGGGTGTAGGCGGGGAGGAGGAGGAGGAGTTTGCGCTGGACGCGCATGATTTGAGTTTGGAGAATGTCTTCGTGAGCGCGGAGGATCCGACGGTTATCGTATGTCTTCCTCTCTCTCTCCCTCATTCCTTTTCGTCGATGCATGAACGAACGCTCACGGCCGATTTGTGTCCATCCAGACCTGCATCATCGACTGGGAATCCACCACCACCCGGCCCCTGTGGGCCGCCGCGCACCTGCCCGCGTTCCTCCAGTCCTCGCCCTTCACCGCGAAGCTCTTCCGCGAGGCCGTCGCGCGGCTCGGGAACCCCAAGCCCTCCTCCACATCCTCCTCCTCCTCCTCCTCCTCCGACCCGCAAGCGAAGCCTTCGACGCGCGATTCCGGCGCGGCTGCCACGGCGGCGAAGCTCGATCCCGCCTCCTCCCCGCAGGCGAAGCTCGATCCCACGGCGGCCCTGGCGCGCGAGTGGCTGCACCACGAGCGCACGGGGATGCGGCTGCGGATGGCGCACCGCGTGGTCGAGTGGGACGGGTGGGAGGAGGGGCTGGTGGAGAGTATACTTGGGCCGGAGGAGCTTGAGGAGGAGTGGTTTGTGGATCCGGATGCGGAGGAGGTGTGCGACGATGATGAGCATGAGCATGACGACCACGATGCGCATGGGCATGGGCATGCTGCGAACGGGGAGGTGGATGAGCACGGCGCCGTGAACGGCAATGGGGACGCGAACGGAGTCATTGGGGAGAGTCTGAGTCGGCGCCGGGCGGTCGTGGGGGAGCCCGTGGAGAGGGATGGGGTGAAGAAGCCCGTGCTGGGCAAGGCGAAGCCGAAGGGCGGCGGGACGACGACGACGGGGCCGGGCAAGCCGCTGGGGAAGCTCTTTGTGAAGAACTTGGAGCGCGAGAAGGAGCAGATGCTTGACATTACGGGGGATATATGCGGTGGGCGCGGGGGCGAGCTTGGAAGGCGGCTCGAGGCGTGGCTTACTGTTAGTGAGAACGCGAGTCCCGAGGACGAGTATGGCCGTGGGCTGGCGGGGGATGATGATTTAGAGAATGGCTATGCTGCGGAAGGAGAGGGGGAAGGGGAAGCAGCTAACAACTAACGAAACGATGAACTGGCTAATTCAAAATGTCACACTCATTTCTGCATACTGTATCTGTACTACCTATCGTAATTTATTGTACGGTTTTGGTTATCTCTTCGTTCTTACATACGTTCAATACATTCACTTCGTCGCTTTGTCGAAACCTCAGACTTCCTTTTTGCGTCCCGTAGTCGTGAAGTGAATCTCACATATCTAGTATGCTATAACTGAGGGCTAATCGAACCCTGCTGCAACAAGGGGCCCCAACGTCTCCAAGATATCGGCGTCCCCTTTCGGGCGAAGGAAGCGGGCGACAGTGCGAACCAGCCGAGACGCGACGGCACGTTCCGGAGCAGTGCGTGCTTGAATGAAAGCCAGCAGCGCACTGTCTGATACTGCTTTCAAGTTCCAGAGCTGGACGTGGTGCAGATTTGGACACGCCTCCGGTCTTCCGCCGGGTTCGGAGGAGAGCAGGGTAAGGAAGTCTGTGGAGCCGCGGGGAGAAGGGGCTCGTTGTTTAGCTCCAGGGTGGTTAGATGTGGTAGGAGACGGAGGCCGTCGGCGAGGGAGGTGCTGTCGAGGGCCTCTACGTCGAGGGTCAGGGATCTGAGGGATGGGTAGAACATGTTTGTCGGGAGATAGTTCAGGCGGTCTTCGATCCAGTATGTGTATGTGAGGGAGTCCAGCTTTGGGAGGTCGAGGTGGGCGAAAGAGCCGCTCAACCGTGAGCAGGGTTGTTGTCATGTTAGTGACTGCAAAGTTGGACAGCTGCGGAAAGGATAGGGTAGTCGTAGAAAAAGCCGAGGTCGCCCGCGCAGATCTCTAGGGTGCAGCTTTGCAATGCTGAGCAATGTTGCATCACGGCGAGCGCATCCGCGGTAGCGAAGGCTGGGGCGCCAGAATGGACATCCCAGCCGTCTTTCGCTCGAATCTCGAGTGCTGTGAGTGTCCGGGGGAGTTGGGTGAAGGTAAATATCTCGGCGTCCAGAATCGTTAGAGAACGCAGACTTGGCGCGGCCATGAGAGGAAGGAACTCCCAAGACCAACGAGCTGTCACGTCTGGTATGCAGCTCCCGATGGATAGGGTTTGCAATAAAGGCACATCCTCCTGGGGGGAGAGATACGAAAGCGCTATGAAAGCGTCGGAATGAGGCGCGTAGAGCTCTATATCTTTCCATCGCCCAGAAAACGCGGCGAGCGAGGCAAGAAGCGGGGATGCATCAGTGACCTCGGGCGCGTAAGTGTACGGGCTCTCAACGGAGATGGACAAGGGCAGGATTCCGGACCGTGATAGCCAGGTGGTGGCCGCGCTCGCGAGCTCCGCCATTTTTGAATTGCCGAGCACGTTGATGTGTAACGAGGACCACAGGCGCGGCGTCGAGAGCGCAACGCGGCGCCAGGTGCTGCAGATCTGGCAGAGAAGTAGCGGGGCTTTTTTTGTGGACATTCCCGGGTGATGCCACCGCCAGGGCAGCGGCACGATACACGCGAGGAATATTTCGCGAATGATATCCTCTGGTAGCCTGCGTGCGGGGGTGACGAGGGCAAGGTGTGAATCCACCGACTTGTTGAGCATATCCCGCCTGAGAGTGCGCTCGTTGAGCAAGTCGGTGAGCCGGGTGATTTCCGAAGTGAGAGCGGCTGCTTCCTCTTGCGAGGGTTGGATAAAGTCTCGAATCTGCCCACATTCTGCCTCAGATGGGACGAAGTTTGTGTCCAGAACCGATGCAAAGGGGGAATCCATTGACCTGCAGCAAAAAAAATTGATTGAAAATTCATGAATATTGTCGCTGAGAGTATAAGAGCTACCTTGGAAGCCCTAGCCATGTTCATTAGTCTCGTATACAGACGCTACAACAAGGTATTTCGTACCTTGACGGTGTACTGAGGAAACGCGACCAAAGAGTGGTAAGTATGTAGGTATGTAAAAAGTTGAAGGAGGCGCCAGTGATTAGCGCCCAGCTGTCTTTTGGCCTCCACCAACCACCGTCCTCTGTACTCGCGGCTCTGGCTAAGCTCCCCACCATCGAAACAGCAAGAACTTGAAGCTGGAGGCTCTTGCGAGTAGAACTATCGTCTGCAAATCCAGCGCGTTGGCCACTCTTCCGACGAGGAACAAGTGAAGAATTGTCGCGCAATCTACGCAATCCGGCTCATCCAGGTTCGCGCAATGTCTTGCCACGTCGGGGGCGATTGACTGAGGCTACAACGCGCAGAACTATCCACAAAATGTCGTTCACGAACCTCAAAGCCGCACGACAAGCAAAACACTCGTATGTGACCCAAACCAGTCAGAGCTCGGAATCTGCGGCCTCAGCGTCACCCTCGTCTCCAGCGGTGCCCCCAGAGCTGCCTGCCTCCGTCCCCGAACCACAGCTTGCTTCATCGGACAGCAAATCGACCTCTGGACCGACTGATGATGGAGGAGGAGGAGGCTTGAAGCTATACACATCGCTGCCACCATACCTCGAAATCCGCACTTCCTCAACGTCGGGCCGCGGACTGTGGACAAACGCGGGGCTGTACCCGCCGGTACGTGCTTTTATCCTGTTATTATGCGTGAGTTTACCTTATTTTATTGCACCAGGCAAGTCCTCATGGCAGCAAAACCGCACGCCGCCGCCCTTTCCAACGACCGGCTCGGAACGTACTGCTCGCAGTGTTTCGGAGCCGACGTTGCGGCGAAACGGTGTACCAAGTGCCAGATTGTGTTTTATTGCGACTCGGTGTGTGCGTTCCTTTCTTTTCCTCCACTGACGACGCTAACACCCTCACAGACCTGCCAAACCCTCGACTGGCCGCTCCACAAGCATGAATGCGCCGCCCTGCAGCGGATCGCTGCAGCGGCGAGACGGCCCTCCCGAGTGACGCCGTCCGTTGCCTTGGGCGCATCCTGTGGGGAGGCGGAGAGCGGGCGCGACGAGTGTTTTGGGTGCGTGTCCTCTCCTCTACCCTTTCCCCTCCTCCTCCTACTCACTTGTTGGGACAGACAAGGGAAATCGAGGAACTGCAAGCGCGTGAGTACCTCCTACCCATGCTCATCCCCGCACAAATTTCAATCTCGATTCGAATTGATAGACACGGACGCCTTCCGCCCACCACTGTACAGCTTCACACGCATCTCGCGCTGGCGCTCGTGCGCTATCTGGGTCTCTCCTCCCCCGCTGAGATCGCCGCGTTCGGGATCGAGTCGGGGAGGGAGCTGGCGGGATTTGTGTCGAGGGTGCGTTCTGTTTCCCTCTTCACACTCGTCACGAACCTTTTCCTGTCGCTCGCATCTGCACCCCCGATCTCTCTGTCTTCGCCCCCCGTCCCGTTATTCGAGCACTAACACATCCCACGCAGTTCATAACAAACACATTCACCCTCACCGACCCCGCCCTCTCCCCCCTCGGCGCCGGCGTCGCCCCCTCCATCGCGCTCATCAACCACGCCTGCGAGCCCAACGCCGTCGTCGTCGTCCCGCGCGCGTCCTCCGCCGCCGCCGCGAGGCGCATGGAGCCGCTGATGCACGTCGTGGCGCTGCGCGATATCGCCCCGGGCGAGGAGGTGCGGATACCCCATCTCGCGCTGCGTTGCGTTCACTGACGATGCATGGGGGCGTAGATTCTGACAGCGTACATCGACACGACACTCCCCCGCGAGCAGCGGCGCGCGGCGCTGCGGGAGACGTACCATTTGAGTGTGTGTGTACGTTGTGTGGGGCGGCGGGCGACGCGGTGGACCCCCGCTCGTCCGTCCTGGTGTCCAAAGCAATGCGGGGGGATGTGTCCTACGCCGAGCGACGGTACCTATACCCACCTCATTCCCTTCAAACGCCGTATACTGATGATGTATGGCGGCAGATAACCCCCTCTCGCGGTGCGTCAAGTGCCGCGCCCCGCTGCACAAGACGGACGAGGTGCTCGATGCGGTGAGGGTTGGGTGCGAGGCGCTCGAGAAGGCGGGGGCGCTGCAGTTCACTGGTACGATACTTTACTTTATAAATTCACTTTCGTCTTGATGCTGACGATACACTGTAGACCCCGTATACGCCCTCCGCCTGACGACGAACCTGCTGCCTATCCTGTCGTCCGCGGGGCTCACGCCGGCATCGCATCCGCTGCTGGGACTGGCGAGACTGCATAGCGCCCTGCTCATCGCTGGGCTTGCGGCGCCGACCGGATCTTCCGTCCCACCCGCATCGTCGACGGCTCCCACGGAGGAGCAAGCAGCTCGTACACCAGCGGAGGCACAAACGGCGCTTGACGCCCGCCGTCCGGGCCGCCGCGCAAGTCGTGGCAGGGCTTGACATGGTGCTGCGGTATGGACACCCCGTGCGCGGGATTGCGCGCGCGGAGCTGGGAAGGCTGCTGGCTGTGGACGAGCCAGCGCCGTACGTGCCACCGCCGGGATCTGCGTCTGTATCTGCATCTGCCTCGACCGAACCTTCCTCCTCCTCGCCGCCAATACTACCTCAAGAACCACCCCGCTTCCCCCCCTCCGGCGCCCCCCGCCTGCGTCTCGCGCTCGACACCCTCGTCCACGCGCGCGCGGAGCTCCACATCGCGTTTGGCGTCGCGAACGAGGGGGGCGCGGTTGGGCGTGAGGTGCGGGAGGATATCGTGCGCATTGAGCGCGAGCTGGGGGTGTGGCGGAAGGCGCTTGGGGAGGGGATGCGCGATGCGCGCGAGGCGGGGAAGGTCGGCCCGAGAACGGGTGCTATCGCGTGAATAGGGGAGGGGTGACTATCTCCTGAAGGCTACATACGACGGTTCCCTGCAATGAGAGAATGCGCCCTGTTGGCCGATGTGAAGCCAGACTCGTTTCGATTTTTTTCTGGCTCCGTCCCCTCTGTCCCCGCTGCCAAAGTACACGCTAGTACAAGCAGGAGAATGAATTGGATCTCTGGGATCCGCGTTGTAGAGGAGCCCCTATCAGTGTGGGATCACCAAGGATCGGCGGGCAAACATACCACATGGCCGACAAGTATTGGAAACTGGGTTTGACGACGAGCTCACCGTTCTCCCTCCATGTCCTCCATTCACTGACTTGGACGAGGCCAACATCGACATGGCTGACGCCTCGCTCCCGCAAGGCCTCACTGCGGCAGAGATCCAATTCGAGCTGTTCGTTGCTTTACATCCCTGGAGAGCAGCAGGAACCGTCAACTAATAGGTCGAAACCTCCACAGGAATGTCAACGCCTACCTCTCGCTTGCTGCATTCAGTACGCCGTAAACCTGCTCCCTCCTCGCTGCTTTACTTAAACTTGCAATAGCTATACTTTTCTACGACTACCTCCTGACCGTCGATCGGGAAATCATCGCGTATTGGGGCGCCGTTCGGACATGGGCGACGTCGCTTTTCTTTGGTGAGCCCTCACCTGCAGCCTCATCTCGTGGTACTTGACCTTCAACCAGTAAACCGATATGTCTCGATTGCCGCCGGTATTCCGGTCATTGTTGAGTATTATTGGACGACAGACGATCCGGCGAAAGTCGCGGTGCGTCCCGTGGATTTATTTGTCCTGGAAAGCAGTCACTTACCCTGCGGTTCCAGATCTGCTCCATGCTTCAGACTTATCACCAATACTATGCTATCGTGGCGCAGATATTCGTTGCCGGTCCGTGTCCATGCCAGATTGAATGCTTTACCGCTCTGACGCGTCCCCACAGCCATACTAATCATGAGGACCTACGCGTTATATGAACGAAGCCGGAGGGTTCTGATCTTCCTACTCGTCGTTGCGGGTGCTGCCGCGAGCGTCGGTGCCGTGCGTTTCCCACATCCACAATTCGAAGCTGCTCCTCACCTTGCTCTCATGTAGTATATCATTTTCAGCGGGAAGGGGAACACCGACGACTTCCGCGATATCGTCGTCCGGGTCGGTTGCGCGAGTGGACTAGATATCGAGCAGTATGTGCCTCATTCTCCCTCCGTGTCCCGCTCTCTGATTTCTCGGATGTAGGAGCCGTCGTATGTCTTTCATCGTTCTGCTCCAGATCCTCCTCACGATTGAGTTTAGGTATCGGTTTTGCGTGGACCGGAATGCTTATCTTCGACCTTGTAATATTCGGGTTCACTTCGGCCAAAGCCCTCACGCTCTCCCGAGAGAAGAAGGGGGGTCTAATGGACCTGCTCTTCCGTGACGGTACGTCGCACCTCCATCCCAAATTCCTGGGTTATTCACTCGTACCTCTTTCAGGATCGGTATACTTCCTGTGCGTTCAATCACACCTGCGAGAGGTTGCTACTTACCCACTCATCCTTCCAGAGTAATCATCGCCTCGAATCTAGGCAACATCATAAGTTTCATGGTGCGTCCTCTAAGTCTCATCTCCTATACCGCGACGCTGATACCGTCCTCAGTATGCCGGAGTAAGCTTTTTTTTCCAACTCATCCGGCCCTTGAGCCTGTGTCTAACCGTCCTTCTTCCAGCCCTATGCGCGCGGCGTCGCCACGACCTTCACGAACATGTGCGTTTTACCCTCCCCACATCAAGCTAGTCAAACTCATCTCATCTCATTCCCCGCAAAGCCTATCCCAAGTAATGGTCTCCCGCCTAATGCTCAACCTCCGCCTCCACAGACGCGACCCCACGATGCGCACCGCCGCGAGCACGACGCTGCACGACATGCCCATCACCACCGTCGTGGACGAATACTACACGCAAAACACCGTGCAGAGCGACTTTACGGCTGCCACTGATGGAAGGTTGTATGATAACGGTGCGTTCCTCTTCCTCTGACGTCCGAAGAAAGGAATCGGTGAGGCTGACTGACGGACAACTTGCGCTGTGTAGATATTTCGCTGGACGAGCTGCATGGGAGGGAGCATGATGGGTCGGGGTGGTTCGCATAAGTAAATGGGTTGAGTTGAAGAATGGATTGGATTGTACACAAAATTTAGAGACTGTGCCTTGAGACACTGTTCGATTCGACTGGTGCCCGAATTCAACGCCGCCGTCGAACGTGCTTGTTTCTCAGCGCGGCGCCGACGCGCAATGAGTGAG
This sequence comes from Mycena filopes, assembly GCA_029281495.1. Taxonomy (NCBI): domain Eukaryota; kingdom Fungi; phylum Basidiomycota; class Agaricomycetes; order Agaricales; family Mycenaceae; genus Mycena; species Mycena filopes. The sequence goes on along the minus strand of JARIHR010000203.1, from coordinate 24,637 downwards.
GAAACGAACTTGAAATTTGAATTCAACGAAGAACTGAATGAATAGCGAGCGGGATGTGCGGATTTTATTTCGGATTTGCGGATTTTTTCCAATTTCTACGAGGGATGCTTGCGCCTCAGTTCCAGTTTGTTTTCTGGAAGCAATCTCAACCTTTGAACCAACGGATGACATTTGGAATGCCGAACTGCCGACTGACGCATAGCATGGACAAACAGCCTCCACAGCCTCCCGTCATTTGTCGCTTCGCCCAACTTGCCAGTCTCCCTCGACGAATTACCTCTAGGGATTTCGAAGGACCCCGGTTAATACGGTTCAAGGCTAGGTACAAATCTTCCAAAATCCGCCGAAATTTGTCGGGACAAATTTTGGCGCGTTTGGGCACTTTTTGTCGGGACAGGACCTAGCCGAGGGTGCCGTAAGCGACCGAAAAGGGTAATTTCCGAGCTCCCACGGCCTCAAAATCGCCAAAAAATCCTTTGGCATCGTTTGTGGGCTTGTTTTGCGCCATTCCCGTTGGTTTCCGCCCAATTCCAATGCAAAAGGCAAATTCCAACGAAAATCATTGACCCATGACGAAGTTTTTGTCGGGACAAGGACCTGGCATTTCGGCGCTCGACCCCCGTTTTTTGTCGGGACAGGACCTAGGTTTCGAGGTCGAAATCCCAAAATTTTGTCGGGACGGGGTCCCTAGCCTCGAACCGTATAAACCGCGGTCCTGATTTCGACTGTTTCTTGAAGCGATGCGAACACGAGAAGTGGCGCTAAGTATCAGACTTCCTTGCCATCGTGACGCGGGTTAATCGTTTCAATGTACTCTTAACAGAAGTTCTGAACGGGCTGCTTAGTGCCCCGTCGGCTTGCACCCTGGCTGAAGTACTCCTCAACTCGGTAGCGCTGGAGTCGCCTCTTACAGCGGTGACATATCTCTTCCCCCCCCCTCATACTGTGGCCACCTTCAGTTGACCAAAATTGGAACCTCTCCACGGGTGTCGGTGTCATCCAATCATGTCCCGGCATCGCAGCTTCCTCAGGCCACCTCTTCTTGCCCGCCCTCTCATGACCAGCTGCCTCAAGAATGCGCGATATCCTCTAGCTATCCTGGCAGTCTTCACTTGCGTCGTGATACTACTGCTCAGGTTGAGCTTTGGCTCCAGCTTAGGCCTTGAATCGCTACCGTACCTCAGAAGCAATAGCACTCAGTCCGCGGAGCATCTATCACCACACTGGCCACCATCGAACGCAGAGGAGGACCCCTCGGACTTGAAACATACAACAATACCTAGCGGCGCGCACGTCCACGGATTCACAGTGCTGGATAACATCTATCTCAGGAATGGAACATTTTATGTCGTGACCGCAAATCGTTCGACCTTCCCTCCGAGGGATTGGTTGCTTTCCCGACCGATCGATAGAGGCAGCAAGGATATGGAACCCACAGATGAGGCTAGTGGTACATTCTCTCGTCGGATAACCCTCTCACATCTATATATCTCTCACTTTAGCAACTGCAATTCATCAGTCCCGACGAGGCCACAGATGTTCTGGGACCGTGCATCACGCGCACAGAGGGTTTCTCGGTCGTCGTCTACGATAGCGCACAGTTCATGAAGGTTTGGCTTTCGCATACCTCTCATCACTACCAAATCTGAGCAACTTTGCATCGGCCAGCATTATTATCATTGGTTCGGGGAGATAATCCTAGGTTTTTGGCGAGTCTACTCGCACATCTCGCTCGACCCTCACCGCGCCCCGACGGCACTTCCCTTCCCCCGCCGCTTTATTCTTCCCGTACGTCAAATCGACCTCCTTAACCGGCCGCTTACGCCCGCGTGCATGGATACTTCTAGTTTATCGAGAACGAGGAATGGCGCGATAGGGCGGGCGTGGACGGCCCACTCATGCGTGCCGCCTTCCCCGCGGCGGCTATAGAGCAGTCCGCGTATTGGAAGGACCTGGTCAAGCTAGGCACCACCATCGTCTTCGAGCGCATAATCCTCGTCAATCGCGACCGGGCCCACAAGCAGTACGTGTCTTCCCCCGTCCGGAGATGCCGCCCCTGGTCACGTCTCTGACCCGTTCTTTTCAGCCCATTCGGTAGTGTGTGGTTCAAGATGATCGCGGGCGCGATGAATGTCAGTGCCCCGACCGACTTCTGGGCTCCGGTACGGACATCTCTCCGGCGAAATACGCTCGGGGCCGTGCCCCTGCCCGAGAACGCCATTGGGCGTCCCCTAGTGACCTATATTTCGCGGCAGGGCGGTGGCCGGCGTTTGGTCCAGGCGGACCACGAAGCACTCGTCGCTGCCCTCCGGGCTCTCGAGGCCGAGGGGGTCTGCGAGTTCCAGATGGCGGCCATGGAGCGCATCTCTCTGCGGGAGCAAATTGAGCTTGTCTCGAGAAGCACTGTGAGTTTAATCTGCCCTCCTATCGCGCGAGACTGAGTTCAATTTGGTGCGGTAGATATTAGTTGGTGTGCATGGTAATGGTTTAACTGTTAGTGTTTCTACGATATGCGCCAGTGTGTTCATTAATGTGCCGCAGCACCAGTTATGGATGCCCCCGTCTCCGCTCTCCGCCACCATAGAGATTTTGGTTCCAAACGGTATGCCTTTTTGACCTCAAGCGTAGAAATATCGTACTGATTTTCGCCGCAGGATACACGTTTGACTACGAAATTCTCGCCAGGAACATGGGTCATCGCGTAAGTCTCTCGTTGAGTATAACCAGAGATGAGGTTAATCCCAGCGAAGCATTATGCTGTTTGGAACGATACGTTCCTTACATACAGCCCAGGAACTTTTCACGAGGTACGGCAAATTTCCAGCCAACGACACTCCCGTCTGGTTCATAGAACTCTCCGCCGCAGGGCGTCAAATTTCCGCAAGGGTTTCACGGGATAATCCCTGTGCACGGACCCACCGTTGCCGGCATTGTTCGAAACCGTCTGTCAGGATTCGTGCCTGTCGGTTGAAACCCCTTCAAACCCTTTTGAATTCGTTTCCACGAAGTGCGGGTGCAGCTGCTCGAACTGCGCAGTGTCAGCTGTAGTTTGTTCCATGTCAGAATTCAATCTCGCACGAATACCTGAGGCGCCTCGGGCGCTTACTGCGCGCTTACACTTCATGGGTCAAACTGGTGACTTTCTGCAATTTTCTGCGGCTTTACTACTCTTTGGTTGTTGCCTTCAGCCATTTCCTCACCCGAAAGTACGCAAGATACCCGGTTCTCCCCCGTTGCGGGAACTACTTCAAGCACATATCGAAAATCTCGAAAGGTGAATGTTCTATTGCAATGGGTTTCACAATCACCATGTTGTTTGAGTGTTCAGTAGGCCTTCACTGACTTCAGTATTGGAGTTACTTAAACATGAATTCACACCCACTGGACGCCGGACGTCCTGACTGGTTTCGACACTGCTCCATTCGACTGGTGAGCTGACTGGTGAGTGGTCGTTCCTGTTGGTCCTCGTTCTTTCCATGCGTCTTGCTTTGAGTGGCGGGAACAACGGCGGGACAAGTCTATCCTTTTCCGCCAAGCCTGAACTCAATGGTCGTCGAATGCTTACTTCTCAGCCTGCTGCCGACGCGCAAAGAGCCATGGAAACGAACTTGAAATTGAATTCAACGATTGAATGAACAGTGTCGGGCGGGATGTGCGGATTTTATTTCGGATTTGCGGAGAGTTCCGAAAACAAGGCTAAGGTGTGCTTCTGCTTCTGCTTCTGCTTCTGAGATGGAAGACCTGACCTTCGTGCGCTTTGCCTAATTCAGGGCCCGAAGTGGGAAGCGGCGACGACTGACATGGAAATTATTGTAGGCCCCAGCCTGAGTACTAGTTGGTGTGTGTTAATTTGCCAGTCGACGTTACCGGCAAGTTATTGGCTTTTTGTCACATATCTTACTGCAACCCACCCTGCTTGGTCCAATCGGTCACAAGCAAACTCGTGCTGGTTAGAGGGGCACTGTCGATTAAGCTCAACCCACGCTTCCTGCGCGAGAGTCTCCTTTCTACCTACGCATGGGGACCCTGAATTTTATGAACAGCACACATTAGGCTTGGAGGACGCAGATCAGCCGTGCTCATGGGCGCCGACGATGGTTGCTCTTGCAACATTCTGGGGGAGCAAATTTGGGGCCGCTCGGGAAGGGATTAAATTTATCCGGCGGACATGGGGGTTCTCCACTATGAGTGTATGTCCATGATGCCTGTTAAAATGCGGGAGTCTGACTCGTAACACACTGAACAATTTGACGAGGGCCATCTCAGTCACCGCAGGCGACTCGACAATCCGTATAGCTATTCCAACACCAATGCAGGCGCTATCTGGTCTCAAGGATTTATTGCTAACCAAGATCTGGGAATGCGACGACGTCAACGAGCTCATCAGGCTTGTCAATCCTCCCCGGCCCAGCCTTCAAGACAACTCAAACCAGGTTTGTCGCTACTACCGGTGGAACTTTACGTCTCTGAACATGCTCAGGACAATAGAGATTTGCCAGCCCGAGAGAACTTTCGACTCAAAGATAATCAAAGACACAGTGATCTTATAACTGACATTTGTGCGCTCGTGTTTTGTGCGCCAGCGGGACGAGCTGCTCTCCCTCGACGCCGATAGCGAACGGCTTGAGGACTTTGTTAAAGTTACGAGGTAGCTTCAATTGCATACCTAGATCCTATTTACTTGATTACTCTTGTATCTTCCCAATTACTACAAGCCATACTTGTGCCTCAGTTCCAGATGTTTGTTTTCTCAAGGCTTTTGAACCAGGATGGCAGTTAGGGGTGCCGAGTTGCCGACTGATGCGGGGCATAGCATGAGCAAACAGGCTCCACAGCCTCCCGTAACTTGTCCACAACCAGCACCCCAGCTCGCCTCTCTTTAGATCCACGGATGGCGTTCAGGATTTCGACAGTTTCTTGGATCGTTGCGAACGCGGGAAGCGCCGCTAAAGCATCAGACTTCCTTGCCACGGCCCGGGTTAATCGTTTTAATGCACTCTTTTGAGCAGAACTTCTGAACGGGCGGCTTAGTGCCATTGTTGAGTCACTCCTCAACTCGGCAGCGCTGAAATCGCTTCTTACAGCGGTGCCATATCTCCTTGTTCTCCCCACCTCGTCACGGTGGCCACCTTCAATTGACCAAAATTGCAAACTCTCCACGGTTGTCGGTGTCGTCCAATCATGATCGCAGCTTCTTCAGTGATGAGCAGTGGACGCCGCCGGTTACGGAAATGCCGTATCTCGAGGTCCCACGATTCTGATCCGACTCGTGGCAGTGAATTCCCCGCTTGCTTCTTCCCACCATCTCCGGCCGTTTGGCGCGTCGCCTCGCCGCCGACTTCCAACCACCGACGCACAGCCCAAGTTACTCAGCAAAACCTCTTGCTCACTAATCCTCTTCCCCTGGGCTTTCCTTTTTCTTGTCTTTTCTCCGGTCTCAGCCCATTTCCCCGACAAATTCAATTCATTCGCGCTCACTCGTCTCACTAATACACGACCTCCGGGTTACAAAGCGCCGTTTTCCAACGCAATCCTTCCCCTGCAATCGCCCCGAATTAGTATTTTCTTCTTACCCTACTCTCTACTATAAAATGTACTAATTTACTGCAAATAAATCAGAGTTCCTCTCCCCCTCTCTTGCGTGTTCAAATATCTTGTTCTTGCTCTCGTACTCGTCGCCCCTCGTCGTCCCCGCTGTCCCTCGTCGCCTCACACCCCGTCTCGAAGCAGCCTTCGCCGTTGCTGCCTCCAATTCCGTATCGTCCCATCCGCCGTTCCACTGCGAGTTAGCTCTGACCTTTGCTGGATCCCTCGCACCTTTAGACCACCTCTACGGCCCTCAGAGCGTCTCCCCTATCCCCGTACCACTCCGCATTTTGTTGGTTTAGCTCCGCTCTCAGCCGCGCCGTAGGCGTATCATATTTGGAGCCCACCGCGAGGGTTCCTTTTAGCCATTGCTTCAGGCTCGACTCGCAGCCTTCGCTCCAATCCTCGCCGTGACCTTCGCCTCGAGCTCGTCGCTATCCACCAGAACCCCGACGACCTCCTCGATTCCGACGACTTCTTCACCGTCGTTCCCGACCACCTCGCTCGCCACAACAACTTATCTCCTCGCTCGCCCTCGCCTTCTCTCGGTGACTTCTTCCCTTCACCCCCTCCTACTCGCACCTCGTCTCCCATCTCGCACCCCATGGCCGCTGTAATTCCTATGCCTGCGCGCGGCGATCGCAACGCCCCGCAGTTCGACTCCACCAAGCCCCGCGAGCTCCAGCGCTACTTCAGCGACCTCGAGTTCCACTTGGGCCGTGCGAATGTCACCGACGGCACCGAGAAGAAGAAGCACGCTACGCGCTTCCTCAGTGTCGATGACCAGGATGTCTGGGAGGCATTGGAGGAGTTCAAGCCGACCAGCAGCTACAGCGAATTCAAGGAGGCCGTGCTGCGGCTCTACCCCGGCAATAATGCCGACCGCAAATTCTCCATCGCTGATCTCGACACTCTCGTTGGCCAGTACGCCCGTGTTGGAATTTTATCCAAAGGGGACTACAGCGAGTTTTATCGCCAGTTCCTCGTTATCACCAAATACCTCATCAGCAAGCAGCGCCTTTCCCTCATCGATCAGAGCCGCGCGTTTTATCGCGCTCTCGAGCCTCCCCGCTTGCGCGAGAAGGTAGAACAACGGCTGCAAGTCAAACAGCCCGATGTTTACCCCGGCGATCCATACGACATCACAGATCTCAACGAGGCTGTCGAGTACGCCTTGGCCACCACTTCCAACTCCCCCACCTCCGTCGCCAGCTCGCAGATGTCTACGTCCGCGAGTTCCCCCGAAATCAAACAAGAGCCCATCACCGCGCTGCTTGAGTCGATGAACGGGCTTATTAAAGTCCTTACGTCGCAACACTCGCATCCGCGCCCCTCCACCTCGTCCTCTTCCAATCCGCCTCGTACCGATCTGTCGTGCAGCTATTGCAGCGAGATTGGGCATTTTATTGCGAAGTGCGTGCACGTCGACGAGGATATGCGACAGGGCAAATGTAAGCGCGACGCCGACGGCCGCGTAACTCTGCCTTCGGGAGCCTTCGTACCTCGGCGCGTCGAGGGACGTAACCTTCGCGCTCGCATCGAGGAATGGCATCGGCAAAACCCCGGCCAACTCGCCGCAGCCCAGCTCATGCTCGAGGTCGCGACTCAACACCTTGCTCCCACTCCCGCCCCTACTGCGCCCCCCATTGCCAACACCTTCCAACTCTCTGAGGAGCAGCGACTCCGCTCCCTTGAACAGGAGATATTCGCCATTCGCACTCGCGCCCAGGCCCGCCGTGCCGTGGCTGCTGGTGAACCAGTTGAACAACCCGAGCAGCCGCTTCGTGCCGCTGATGGACCTGCTTCGAAGCCTGCCGCGCCCGCGCCGCCCGTAATTCTGCGCCCTCAGGCCCCGCCTCCGGTTCCTGCCCCGTCTCAGCCAGAGCACCCCTTCGCAAACGCTCGCGATGCCGCGTACGCCCCGCCGCGAGACCGAAATCTTGGTGCATTGCCAAAACCGGCTGCCGGCAAGAAACCTGATCCTGCGTATCGTTCAACCGCCCCCATCTACGACGAGAAGGTTGCCCATGCTGTGTTCGATCGTTCCATGGACTCGCCCATCACGCTCACGCAACGTGAGCTCTTGTCCCTTTCCCCCGATGTCCGCGCGCAAGTTCGCGAAGCAACTACGAGTCGTCGCGTCGCCCCGCCCTCCAAAGAAAAATCCAACTCCGATCCTGCCGTGGAACAGTTCCCTTTGTCTACCAGCGACGTTCTTCACGACTCCATCGCCGAGCAGAAGTCCTCAGATGCGCGCCGTAGCGCTTTCCTTGATTCCATGCCCGCTACCTTTGTTCAAACTCTTCCGCCCGACGCGTTCGTTGTTCCTGATCCCCTGGAGTGTTTTTACACATCAGGCGATATTCCTGACGACTTGGTTGTATCCATGGAGTCCTCAGCCATTCGCTCCATCCTCCCCATCGTGGACAATCGCCAGCAGGTTGAAAGTATTATCGATGGCGGCTCGCAGATCATCGCCATGTCCGAGGCAATTTGCCACGCGCTCGGTCTACCCTACGACCCACGAATTGTGTTGAAAATGCAGTCTGCCAACGGCGCCATATCCCCGTCCCTCGGCCTCGCTCGCAACGTCCCCTTCCGCATCGGGGACATTACTTTATACCTTCAATGCCACGTCGTGCGCAATCCCGCATACGATATCCTCCTCGGTCGCCCCTTCGATGTTTTGACCCAGAGTGTAATCCGCAATTTCTCTGACGAGAACCAGACCATCACTATCTGCGACCCCAATACCGGCAAAGTTGCAACCGTCCCCACCGTTCCTCGTGGTCCGCCCCGCGCGCACCTCCAGGGTTTTCATCCCTCGAGGATTTGATCGAAGATCAAGGAGAGGTAGCGTTCGTTATTGCGCCAGACCCCAATAATCCCGGTTCATTTATCATCGAATCCTCTGCCGCCTTGTCCTCCAATTATTCTGTTTCTCAACTTCAACACACGTATTTATCGGCCTGCTCAAATCTCGGTTCTGATTTCAACACTGTTACCTACGCACACTCAGTCGTTCAATCGGCGTTTGATGCTTCCCCCATGCGCGATTCAACTCGCGCCAATAAAACATTTTCCCAGTCTATTCCCCCTGTTGCCCCCACCTCAACCTCTCGTCCTCCGCATTCAGAACCCCCCGTCGCAACCTACGCGAAGAAAAAGTATAAGCCCGTCGCGCAGAAAGTTCGCCCAGTCTTGGGTAGCTTACCTGAGCAGTTCCGTATCGTCCGCGAAATTCATGGCGACCCTCTCGCCGACCTCCCTACCCTTAATCCCAATCCCCCTCCTTTCGTCCCCACCGGCCGCTACACTGCGGAGCGTCGCGACATTATCGATCAGCTTCACCCCGGTGATTTCCTGTTGCCGGAGGAGCGGAAGCTAATGCACCATTTCATGAGTGTTCACGAGGATGGATTTGCGTGGAATGACGCAGAGCGCGGAAAATTCCGCACCGAGTTCTTCCCACCCGTCGATATCCCCGTCGTCCCACACACACCTTGGGTACAGCGTAACATCCCCATTCCGCCCGGCATCTACGATGAAGTCTGTAAAATCATTCGCACGAAAATTGCAGCCGGCGTGTACGAACCTTCGAATTCCTCCTACCGCTCCCGTTGGTTTTGCGTCGTGAAGAAGGACGGCACAAGCCTTCGTCTTGTTCACGCGCTCGAGCCGCTGAACGCCGTCACAATTCAACATTCTGGCGTACCTCCGTTCACCGACCAAGTCGCCGAGCATTTTGCGGGTCGTGCGTGCGGCGGCATGCTGGACCTGTATGTTGGTTACGATGAGCGTGTTCTGGCCGAGTCGTCCCGCGACTACACCACCTTCCAAACGCCGTACGGCGCCCTGCGTCTTGTCACCCTGCCGATGGGTTGGACAAACTCCGTGCCGATATTTCACGACGACGTTACCTTCATCCTTCAACCCGAAATCCCCAAAGCCACCATCCCCTATATCGACGACGTCCCTGTGCGTGGCCCTAAGTCGCGCTATCAGCGTGCAGACGGCACCTACGAGACCATCCCCGAGAACCCCGGCATTCGCCGTTTCGTCTGGGAACATTTTCAGACGTTGAACCGAATTGTACAGCGCATGAAATATTGCGGCGGTACCTTCTCTGGGCCCAAGGCCATCCTCTGTGCCGCTTCCATCACCGTCCTCGGCCACGTTTGCACCGTCGAAGGCCGTATTCCCGATGAGAAGCGCGTCGCAAAAATTGTTAACTGGGGTCCCTGCAAAGACCTGTCAGAACTGCGCGCGTTCCTCGGCACCATCGGCGTTGTGCGAATGTTCATTCGAAATTTCGCTCACCGTGCCCATGCCCTCGTCATGCTCACCCGAAAAGGAGCCGTATTTATCTTTGGACCAGATCAGATTAATGCGCAAGAAGATTTGAAACACGCACTACTTCATTCGCCCGCCCTGCGTCCCATCGACTACAGCTCTACCTCCCCCGTTATCCTCTCCGTCGACACCTCCTACATCGCCGTTGGATTTTTGCTGTCCCAATGCGACCCCGAGAACTTGACGCGGCGGTTCTACGCCCGATTCGGCTCCATCACACTCAACGATCGCGAGGCGCGGTTCTCGCAGCCTAAACTCGAACTTTACGGGTTATTCCGCGCTTTGCGAGCATGGAAGACGTACTTAATCGGCTTGCGCAACATTGTGGTTGAGGTTGACGCGCGATACATCAAAGGGATGCTCGCCAACCCCGACTTGGCGCCGAGTGCGAGCATCAACCGATGGATTTTGGCGATCTTGACATTCCACTTCACTCTTGTCCACGTCCCCGGCACTTCGCACCGACCTGACGGCCTCTCGCGACGCCCTCCGCAGCCCGGGGATGAGCCCGAGCCCGACGACGACTTTGACGACTGGATTGATCAGGTCCACGGATTTTTACACATGATCAACGACTCACCGTATGTCCGCCGCCCCCAGTACACCCTTGCGACCCTTGCCGCTGAGCTCGTCCCCGACGACGTCGAGGCTCCTCCCTCCCTCTCCTACGACCTCGTTCCCCGTTCCGACGCTGCCAAACTTGCAGACTGGCGTGTTGATCTCGTTCGCGTCTGGCACGACACACTAGAGCGCCCCCGCGAGATGTCTGATGCAGACTATCAGTCCTTCGTGCGATACTGTATGGAGTTTTACCTTGCCAATGGTGCGCTTTGGCGCAAGGATCCCCAGAACCACCACAAACTCGTCGCCATCCAGTCTCGTCGAATGTTCATCATGCGCTCGGCACACGACGACATCGGACACAAGGGTTTTTACGCCACTCGCGCCCTCATCACGGAGCGATTTTGGTGGCCTCACATGGCTAGCGACATCAGCTGGTTCGTCCGCACCTGCTTCCTGTGTCAGCAGCGTCAAATCCGGCAAATACAAATTCCCCCTACCGTTGCAGTCCCCGCGCCAATATTCTCGAAGATGTACATGGACACCATGCACCTTCCGCCGAGCGGAGGGTATCGCTACATCGTCCAGGGCCGTTGTTCCCTCATCCATTACCCCGAGTTCCGGATGTTGCGCCAGGAAAATGCGAAGAACATTGCCGGTTGGATATTCCAGGACATTTTGTGTCGCTGGGGCACTCTGCGCGAGATCGTTACAGGCAACGGCACTCCATTCGTGAAAGCGTTGACTTACCTGGAGAAGCAGTACGGTGTTCGACACATCCGCATATCCGGATACAATTCACGCGCTAATCTCGCGGAGCGGCCGCACTTCGACGTGCGACAAGCTTTATTCAAAGCAGTCGACGGAGATCAATCTAAATGGCATACGGGGACGTATTCAGTCTTCTGGGCTGATCGTGTTACTGTCCGCCGACGAATGGGGTGCTCACCATACTTTGGCGCCACGGGCACTCATCCTCTGCTTCCCCTCGACATCTCAGAAGCAACCTATCTTCTTCCCCCGCCCGACGCCGTCATGTCCACCACCGAATTAATTGCCCGCCGAGCCATTGCCCTACAGAAACGCCGCGATCACCTCGAGCAGCTCCACTCCGACGTCTTCGCAGCCCGCCTCCGTGCCGCCATTCGATTCGAGCGCGAGCACGCCTCCACGATCCGCGACTTCAATTTCCAGTGCGGAGATCTCGTCTTGATGCGTAACACGGCGATCGAGAAGTCATTGAACCGCAAGATGCGCGCCAGATATTTGGGTCCGCTTATCGTCGTATCCAGGAACCACGGCGGCGCCTACATCCTATGCGAACTCGACGGCTCAGTTCTGCACCGCCCGATTGCCGCCTTCCGCGTCATCCCGTACTTTGCGCGCCAAAATATAGCCATTCCGTCGATAGAGGACCTCATAGACATTTCCACGGAGCGTCTACGCGAGCTAGAAGAGTCCACAATGGAAGACCCCGAGGCATTCGATGAAGAGAACCCAGTCGCGCCAGATCATTAGCCGCCGAGTCGTCGCCACGTCACGAGCACCCAGAGTTCAGTTCTCAGTGAGGAGGACGTTGCGTTGCCGAGATACCACCGAGTCTAGCCCCGTTGATGCGCCCCGGACGAGTGACTGGGGACAGTCACTTTTTCAGTGAGGAGGAGATGATGAGCAGTGGACGCCGCCGGTTACGGAAATGCCGTATCTCGAGGTCCCACGATTCTGATCCGACTCGTGGCAGTGAATTCCCCGCTTGCTTCTTCCCACCATCTCCGGCCGTTTGGCGCGTCGCCTCGCCGCCGACTTCCAACCACCGACGCACAGCCCAAGTTACTCAGCAAAACCTCTTGCTCACTAATCCTCTTCCCCTGGGCTTTCCTTTTTCTTGTCTTTTCTCCGGTCTCAGCCCATTTCCCCGACAAATTCAATTCATTCGCGCTCACTCGTCTCACTAATACACGACCTCCGGGTTACAAAGCGCCGTTTTCCAACGCAATCCTTCCCCTGTAATCGCCCCGAATTAGTATTTTCTTCTTACCCTACTCTCTACTATAAAATGTACTAATTTACTGCAAATAAATCAGAGTTCCTCTCCCCCTCTCTTGCGTGTTCAAATATCTTGTTCTTGCTCTCGTACTCGTCGCCCCTCGTCGTCCCCGCTGTCCCTCGTCGCCTCACACCCCGTCTCGAAGCAGCCTTCGCCGTTGCTGCCTCCAATTCCGTATCGTCCCATCCGCCGTTCCACTGCGAGTTAGCTCTGACCTTTGCTGGATCCCTCGCACCTTTAGACCACCTCTACGGCCCTCAGAGCGTCTCCCCTATCCCCGTACCACTCCGCATTTTGTTGGTTTAGCTCCGCTCTCAGCCGCGCCGTAGGCGTATCATAGGTTACAAAGCGCCGTTTTCCAACGCAATCCTTCCCCTGTAATCGCCCCGAATTAGTATTTTCTTCTTACCCTACTCTCTACTATAAAATGTACTAATTTACTGCAAATAAATCAGAGTTCCTCTCCCCCTCTCTTGCGTGTTCAAATATCTTGTTCTTGCTCTCGTACTCGTCGCCCCTCGTCGTCCCCGCTGTCCCTCGTCGCCTCACACCCCGTCTCGAAGCAGCCTTCGCCGTTGCTGCCTCCAATTCCGTATCGTCCCATCCGCCGTTCCACTGCGAGTTAGCTCTGACCTTTGCTGGATCCCTCGCACCTTTAGACCACCTCTACGGCCCTCAGAGCGTCTCCCCTATCCCCGTACCACTCCGCATTTTGTTGGTTTAGCTCCGCTCTCAGCCGCGCCGTAGGCGTATCATCAGGCCACCTCTTCTTGCCGGCCCTCTCATGACCAGCTGCCCTAGGAATGTGCGATATCCTCTAGCTGTCCTGGCAGTCTTCACTTGCGTCGTGATACTGCTCAGGCTGAGCTTTGGCTCCAGCTTGGGCCTTGAATCGCTACCGTACCTCAGAAACAATAGTACTCAGTCCGCGGAGCAGTTATCGCCACACTGGCCACCTGCGAGCGCAGAGGAGGACCCCTCGGACTTGAGACATACGACGATACCTAGCGGCGCGCACGTCCACGGATTCACAGTACTGGATAACATCTATCTCAGGAATGGAACCTTCTATGTTGTAACCGCAAATCGTTCGACTTTCCCTCCGAGGGATCGGTTGCTTTCCCGACCGATCGATTTAGGCAACAAGGATATGGAACCTACAGATGAGGCTAGTGGACCATTCTCTCGTCGGCATAACCCTCTCACATCACATCTCTCACTTTAGCAACTGCAATTCATCAGTCCCGAGGAGGCCACAGCAGTTTTGGGACCGTGCATCACGCGCACAGAGGGTTTCTCGGTCGTCGTATACGATAGCGCACAGTTCATGAAGGTTTGGCTTTCGCATACCTCTCATCACTCTCAAATCTGAGCAATTTTGCATCGGCCAGCATTATTATCATTGGTTCGGGGAGATAATCCTAGGCTTTTGGCGAGTCTACTCGCACATCTCGCTCGACCCTGACCGCGCACCGACGGCACTTCCCTTCCCCCGCCGCTTTATCCTTCCCGTACGTCAAAGCAACCTCCTTAACCGGCCGCTTACGCCCGCGCTCATGGATACTTCTAGTTTATCGAGAATGAGGAATGGCGCGATAAGGCGGGCGTGGACGGCCCACTCATGCGTGCCGCTTTCCCCGCGGCGGCTATAGAGCAGTCCGCGTATTGGAAGGACCTGGTCAAGCTAGGCACCACCATCGTCTTCGAGCGCATAATCCTCGTCAATCGCGACCGGGCCCACAAGCAGTACGTGTCTTCCCTCGTCCGGAGATGCCGCCCCTGGTCACGTCTCTGACCCGTTCTTTTCAGCCCATTCGGTAGTGTGTGGTTCAAGATGATCGCGGGCGCGATGAATGTCAGTGCCCCGACCGACTTCTGGGCTCCGGTACGGACGTCTCTCCGGCGAAATACGCTCGGGGCCGTGCCCCTGCCCGAGAACGCCATTGGGCGTCCCCTAGTGACCTATATTTCGCGGCAGGGCGGTGGCCGGCGTTTGGTCCAGGCGGACCACGAAGCACTCGTCGCTGCCCTCCGGGCTCTTGAGGCCGAGGGGGTCTGCGAGTTCCAGATGGCGGCCATGGAGCGCATCTCTCTGCGGGAGCAAATTGAGCTTGTCTCGAGAAGCACTGTGAGTTTAATCTGCCCTCCTATCGCGCGAGACTGAGCTCAATTTGGTGCGGTAGATATTAGTTGGTGTGCATGGTAATGGTTTAACTGTTAGTGTTTCCACGATATGCGCCAGTGAAGTTCATTAATGTGCCGCAGCACCAGTTATGGATGCCTCCGTCTCCGCTCTCCGCCACCATAGAGATTTTGGTTCCGAATGGTATGCTTTTTTCACCTCAAGCCTGGGAAGATGGTACTGATTTTTGACGCAGGATACACATTTGACTACGAAATTCTCGCCAGGAACATGGGTCATCGCGTAAGTCTCTTGTTGAGTATAACCAGAGATGAGGTTAATCCCAGCGAAGCATTATGCTGTTTGGAACGACACGTTCCTTACATACAGCCCAGGAACTTTTCACGAGGTACGGCAACTTTCCAGCTAACGACACTCCTGTCTGATATCTCGAACAGGGCGTTAAATTTCCGGAAGGATTTCACGGAATAATCCCTGTGCACGGACCCACTGTTGCCGGCATTGTTCGAGACCGTCTGTCAGGCCTCCCAGCGAGAACCCCGTCTGCCCGAATCTGCCACAATCTGCCGGGGCTTGCCCCTCTTCTGCCGATCTCTGCCCAACCTCGCCCAGCTCTGCCCATCGACTAAAATTAGATTTGAAACAATCGTTAAGCGGATACGACCAAGAATCCACAGTGAAGTGAAGTCAAGTCCTCTTCTCTGTAGTTGGAGCAACGATACGATGAACCGAGTTCGAAATGTGCAAAGTCCAAGTCGGCACGGGGCTGCCGTGAAGGTACGTAACGGCCGCGCGGCTGTCGGAGCTCGAAATCCTTCTTGCTTCCTACCACCATCTTACCCCGCCGCCGCCGCTCGCCGCGCCGTTCCCGATACCCGTTGCTCCCTCTTGTTTGTCGACCCTACTGCACACCGTCCCCAACTCGACGCCGGTGATCGCCAACAGCCCGATATCCCGACAATTTCCAAGGAATATGTCACCGTGACCCAGCCCCGCCATTTCCGCGTTTCCTCCGGCCTCCTCGCGTTCGACGGATGCATTTTTGGTCTACGACGTTCCAGCATACTGGTGGATGAACTCGAGACGTCGGTCGTGTCGCAGTGATGTAACCGCTGTCTGCGACCGCCTCTCCCTCGGATTCGTGCGTGTTTCTGTGCACTTCTTTTCTTTCGTCGGGACCAACTGTGGATTGATGAGCACGACTTTAGGCCCTCACCGCAACGGTCCTCGAGCAAACACGCTCTTCTGCGCGACCAGCGTCCTAACATCAATCCTCGCGTCCACCAACCCGAGACCAGCCGCGCGTTCGACGTACGCTGTTTCCCCCTGCGATGCGACGCGATTATTCGTACACAGGTGTCTGCGCTTGGTCTCGTCACCGGCCTCGCCAGCGATGCGCGCGGATTGCGGGCCTCTTCGGGTTATTTGATCGTTGTTCTCTGTGCGTCCACACCTTTTTCTCAGACTGCCCCCCGACCGACACCATTGTCTGCAGACAGTGTCAACGCCCAAATCCTCCTCTCCTCGACGTCTCCACCTTTCTACTGACGACGCGGCAGACACTGGTTCCGACTTGTCTTGGCTGATTCTTTTCCTTCCAGTGCTCCGACTAATATATCCCTGTTCATGCTGGATGTCGGGTTTCTTGCCGCCGCGGTTAACAATGGCGAGTAGCTTCATTTTGCTTCCAACAATGCCCGTTTACTAACCATCGCTGCCATCTTAATCCCGCACAGATTGTTCGCAATGCGCAAGCGCTTCCGGGTCAGTGGTTTGAGCCTCTCGTGCGTCCTTTTTGTCCTGCAGTTCAACCGGTTAGCTGACTGTCACCGATAGCTTTGCTTTTGCTGCACGCCGCGGACTCTGACGCTATCCGACGATGGCCGACGATCACTGTGAGTTCCTCCTCCTCAACCCGACTTTACCCCTACTTATATGTCCGTTGCCCCTCCAGGGACCTCGCGCCTTCTGTCTTTATTCCAGTGGGGGTCGCTGAATGCGATGTTGGTTGCGCCATGGGTCGTTTAGTACTGTCGTAGCGTAGAATCTAATGGGATTTGAATCAAATGTAATACAAAATGCAGCAAAAGTAGCGGGGCAGATCTGGTCAAACCTGAGCAAGAAATAGCAGCAGTGGGCAGCTGTCGTCAGCTATGCTTGGGCAAAACGCTGCCCAGAGTTGCCCAATTCTGCCCACGTCTGCCCAAGTTTGGCTGGGCAGATTTGGGCATATCCTGGCAGATCTCGGCAGACGCCGTTGTCACTGGGTGTCAGGATTCGTGCCTGTCGGTTGAAACCAAGCCCCTTCAAACACTTTTGAATTCGTTTCCACGAAGTGCGGGTGTTCGAACTTCGCAGTGTCAGTTGTAGTTTGTTCCATGTCAGAATCCTGATCCCCGTTTTGACGAACTGGATATCTCCTTGGTCTCACTCAGACTAAAAAGATGGTGGCTTGCGCTACAACGCTCGCCTCCGCCCGGCCACGTAACGATCGGACCCCAGGACCAATACGCTCTTGTCCATTGTGAGCCAGAGGTCCCCTTAGCTTTTGATTTGGAAGGCCCGGTGTTTCATTTGCAACCTTCTTCTCTTCTAGTGCGCACCGAAATTAAACGCCACCGGCCGTGAATTCACTCTGGCAGCAGATACCGATGGATACGGCGCTTGTGATCGTCCATAACAATTTTTCCCGGTCTATACCTCGGCTGCCACAGCACGGCGCCTCTTAAATCTTGGCCCTATTTAGCTTTCTTTCTTTGTCCTCCCCACCCATGTCTTCTCTGCATCATCAGCAAGCATGGTTCGTCATTCTTTTCATACCCTATTACACTCAGTCTTACGCTGGGCCCAGTGCACTCAAACAACGGGAGCGCCAGGCCCAGATCGATGCCCTCCCCGCAGCTTATTCTGCGCCCCTCTCGGATAAAGAAAAGAAAATCCACGCTCTTCC
Source organism: Mycena filopes (assembly GCA_029281495.1). Taxonomy (NCBI): domain Eukaryota; kingdom Fungi; phylum Basidiomycota; class Agaricomycetes; order Agaricales; family Mycenaceae; genus Mycena; species Mycena filopes. The sequence continues at coordinate 6,997 of JARIHR010000203.1, read as the reverse complement.
GCTCGCTCGTCTCGTCACCGACTGCAAATCCGGCGCAGTAGCGCCAAAGGATATCCTCGCCGCCTATGGCAAGAAAACGCTCAGCGCACACCGCTTGACCAACTGCATCACCGACTTTATGTTCGACGAGGCTTTGGAAACCCCCGCGTTCGCAGACTACACCTCCGCCGGCGAATCCGACTCCGGCTCCTCGACTGCTCTGAATCGTGATCACTGTCCGCTATTGGGCGTCCCCGTGAGCATCAAAGGTGGGGTCTTTGCTTCCATTCTTTCATTTGCTCTGCCACACCCGCTTCGCGCGCTGCTTGCTGATCATCGAGGAAGACACGGTTAATATCGCGGGGCACGATACGACGGTTGGCCTCTCCCGCAACGTCGGCTGCCCGGTCCCCGAGTCTGCGCCCATCGTTCGCCTGCTGCAGGACGCCGGCGCGATCGTGCACGTCAAGACCACCGTACCCTGCGCGCTCATCGGCATCGAGACCGAGTCGGACACCTTCGGCCTTACGACGAACCCGTATAACCAGAACCATGGCGTCGGCGCGTCTACGGGCGGCGGGGCCGCACTTGTGGCGTGTGGTGGGAGCAAGATCGAGATTGCGACGGACGTGGGCGGCAGCGCGCGCATCCCCGCGCACTTTTGCGGTATCTGGGGGCTCAAGGGCAGCGCCGGGCGCTTTCCTATGTGGGGCACAAAGTCGGCGATGATGGGGCTCGAGAGCGTACAAATCGTGGCGGCGCCGATGGCGGGGAGTCTTGCGGATCTCGAGGAGTTCTGGAAGCGGATGGTCTCGATGAAGCCTTGGACATATGACTTTACGGTTCGTGGACTGCCCTATTCCTCACAGCGCCTAGGTTGAACCTGACTCACCGATGCCGTAGTGCGTCCCCCTTCCGTGGCAGAAGGTTGATCTTCAGTTGGAGGGCCGAAAACTGAAATGGGGCGTTATTTGGGACGACGGTGCGTTTATCATCACTGTCAAGTCGACGCCTTGGTTGAATTTTTTCCTTCAGGTGTCTGTGAACCAACCCCAGCGTGCAAACGGGTGCTTTCGATCGTGGTAGACGCACTAAAGGCGCAGGGGCACGAAGTTGTTGAATTGTGGGTCCCCGCTGTTGTACATCCGGATCTTGCCCTTGACGAAACTGACGAAACTCTCAGTCATCCTCCCAAAATATCCGAGACGCTGACCGTCGGCTACCAGCTGGTATTCGCGGATGGGGGTGCGTGATCGCCGACCATCTCAGCATATCGCGCGCAACTAGTACTCATTCATTTTCACTTACCTTCTTTAGGCGTGCAACCCCGCGACGCCGGCTTCCCCGGCGAGACGCTGAATCCCCCGCTCAAAGGGACAATCGCCCTCCTCGCCCTCCCGCGCCTTGTCAAAAGTCTCATGGCATGGTGGAACCGCCCGACGGATCCGTTCTACGCGTCGTTGCTCGATGTGATGTCGCCGAAGACCGTGCTCGAACAGCGCGCGTTGGTGGCACGTCGCGACGAGATCCGCGCCGAGTGGCACGTGCGGTGGACGGAGGAGAATCTCGACTTTGTGCTGACGGTACCGCATCCCCTGCCGGCACTGGAGAACGGCACCGGCGAGCGCGCGAGTTTGATGAGTGCAGGGTTTTCGTTCCTCTTCAATATCGTACGTCGACGTTTCTGGATCATTCCAACCGCCCTAACTCAGCGCTGCTCCTGTGCAGCTCAATTTCACTGCCGGCGTGCTCCCCGTTACCTGTGTCGACAAAGCCACCGACAAACTTGCCAGCGGTTTCATGTCCTCGCCCAAGTACAACGCCATGAACGTCATCGCCAAAGGCGCGTATAGTGTGTACGATGCCGACAAGATGCACGGCCTCCCCGTCGGCGTGCAGATTGCTGGTCGCCACATGCAGGAGGAAAAGGTTCTCGAGGGTATGAAGGTGGTCGAGGCGGTGCTGAAAGCTGAGGGCAAATCGTTTGTGCCCAAGGTTCTGGTGTAAGTAAATTCCCAACGCCGCATTTTGGACGTTTTATCCGCTACTCATTTATTGTATGCGTTCGTATGTATCGCTCGCTGCTTCGACTCCAGCGCACTCTATGTTGTTTCTCTATTTTGTACACATAATAAGAGCTTTCATTCCTGCTCGATCCGCGCATTTTTGCCCACTGACACAATCCTCATTCCTGTTTGGACGCGACGCGACCTGGACGCGTCAATCACCTGATCGTGCAACGGCGCTCGGCTCGCCGCCATTGTGACCGCTGTGACCAGTGACGTTAGTCAGGACCCACCTTCTCCTCGACCACCAGAACCGAAACCTCGTTTCGCTCGGTGTACACCATGGCCTCTGCATACTACGAGTTCTACCGCGGCTCCTCGTATGTACCGTCCCTCTCAAGTTCCAGCCGTTGAACCAGGCACTAGCATTGGAATGGCCTTGACTGACTCGCTAGACGAGCTCATCACAAGCGGAGCAATTACCCCCCAGCTGGCCATGAAGGTTCTCCAGCAGGTCTGCCACCCATCCCGCGGCACTGGGGGTCCACGGCTGACGCTCTGCTGCTAGTTTGACAAGTCCTTAGCCGATACGATGGTGAAGCAGGTCAAGGCCAAAACGACACTAAAGGTGCGCCCTCATCGTCGCGCGCGTGTCGGCTCGCATTAACACTGTCTACCACAGGGGCACTTGAAGACCTACCGGCTGTGCGACGACGTGTGGACGTTCATCGTCAAGCAGGCGTCGTTTAAGATGGAGGGGAACGAGATGATCACGACGCCGCGGATCAAGATTATTGCGTGCAAGAACGGCGAGGCGATAGAGGCGGGCAAAAAGTAACCCACCCTGGAGCACCTAGGGCTCAGACTAGCCACAGCGGTGGTGTACCATTTATTTATTTCCCCTCTCTCTCCTCGCCTCGCTCGCGATCGCTCTGCGGCGTGTATTGGTTACATATGGAGCCGGCCTTGTGCAACCTTAGCTAGACAGTGAACTAATACTACTTACCAGGCTTAACACTCCATGGACACGTCAGCGTATGCGGGCATGAGCTAAGTTAAAATTCCTCGACCGCTATCCCGCCCTCGTTTACTGAATTGGACGCTTGCTTTCGATGCGCCCGGAATCGGTGCCAACAGACAAGCTCTGGGCCTGATCAGGTTTCAATCTCGTCCGCCTTCCGATGATCTAGTTGAGCTGCCCTCCGTGGACCTCTGGAAATTTCTTTTCGCAACCGACTTGGTCGATATCCGGGTCAGATTCTGGGACCGACGCAGTGGCAAGACATGTATTCATGCTGGCCGGCTCCGGGAGTTGTGGAACGGAAGCTGAATACTATCTAGGTGAACAGCCGGGTCCCGTCGGTCAACCTTGCGGGTAGCCTCTGAATGCGTTCATTGCGGCCCATACCCAGGGCTTCGGGCATGCTTTCGGACTCCTTTGGTCCATGGCCCATGATTCCTTACTCGGTGAATTTGCGTGCGTTGACCATACTATACGACGCCTCGCCGCCCGACGGCAGGATAACTCGCCGAAATTTCTTCTCACAGAGCTTGGGGATCGTCGGCGAGTGCATGTCGACCCGTATAGGATTATCTCTGGCTCGGGTGTGACCAAGGTCGGTGGCATCGCACTCGAAATATATATTTCGCATTGACCTCGGTTTTGTTCAGCTTTGCGACATCCTAGCCAACAGACTCTTCATTTCGAACGAATACTCCTCGTGTCCACCGAAAATCCTTGGAAAATCCCTTCCATTCACCTAAATTGATGCCAGTGGGACTCCAGCGAGGCTGCGAATTCACGGGTGAATCAAGACACTGAAAGACCTACGACGGGCCGTTTCACTTCACTTCCGTTCCGCAGGAGGACTGTACACAAAGGAGGTAAGTCTCTACCGGTGTCGAATGTCTGCTCACTGAGCTGATAGCCTGCAGCGAATCTGATCAACAGCGGACGCAAACAGCCTGGCTGGCGGGCGTCGGTACCTGGTGTGTAACTCATCCCACCAAAAAAGCCTCGCAAAGTCTCCGAAGTCCAAGGCATTTTTCCGGCCGGAAGCTGGCGGAAGTGTGGGAGTTTCTGGCAAGTTCACAGAAAATCATTCACGGTCCTGCACGGGCCGCGGGGAGTAAACATTTAGCGACTGATTGTCAGGCAAAGTCAGACATAAATGGGGAAGACAATTCCCACTCTTGGTGGGATAATATGTCGGTCAACGCTCCACGACGTCCTTCCTCGCTCCCCCACCCTCAGTCGAATGTTTTGATACCTCGAACGTAGCGGTTCTGGATGACAGAAACTCTCTCCGAAGTCGCTATCCCAAAACCAATTGTCCGTCCTCTTTCCTTCGAATCTCACGCCCAAGCCAGCTGACGGAGACTTTTTTTTTCATACAGCGAAATCACCCGCTACCTCATCCTCATCCCGTCAGTGAGTGCACGCGTCGCGCACTTGAGAGAATCTCGTCTCATATGTGTCCTGCCTGGCAGCGATTGTGGTGTATGAGTACGGCCTTGACTCTGAAGCAGGAGGGTCGCGCGGTTTGGTTTTGGGCACCAAACTGACATGGGGCACGGCCCTCTTCTATGTGAACCGTTATTCGGCGCTCTTCGGCACCATGCCCGTCGTCGTCGAGTACTTCATGACCACCACCAACCCCAACCGGATCCCGGTACGCCGCCAGTTTATCTGCCTATCTACCTTGACTGACGTTGATGCTGTCTGTTGGGTATCAATTAGCTGTGGGTACGTTCCTGGCTGAGATATATTCGCTACTCATGCATGCTTGTGTTCAGGTTGTAATGCCCTCTCCCAATACCACACCTACTTTGCGCTTCTGTCGCAGATACTCGTTTCTGGTGCGCGCCCCCTCTGCCCTTCGTCCTCACCACCCCCAATTGTTGAGACCGCTCCAGTCATGCTCATCATGCGAACATACGCCTTGTACGAGCGCAATAAATATATCCTCGCACTGACGATTGGCGTCACCCTCGGCGCCATTGTCGTTGCCCTCGTCCGTGCTGCCTCGCTTTCCCTCAGAGTTGCTTCGACTCACCAGGAAATTTAGTGCGTTATCCTAATTGGCTCGGATCGCGACACGCTGGACGCCCATTTACGAACGTTTGGATGTCCGTCTCCGTCTCCCCATGCAACGTGAGCTTCCTTCTCCTGTGCCCGTTTTCTTTCCGTTATACTTACGAGTTGGCCTTCGCAAGTAACCTCCGTGCGTTTTCACTCTCCGAGGATGCAAAAATCAGCGTGAACTCTAACTCCTGCAGGTGACGCCGCCGCATGGGGCGGAATGGTGCGTCCCATTTCTGCAGAGTTGTAGCTTCCGTGACTGACCTGAGATCAGCTTGTCTTCGACGCCATGATCTTCTCCTTAACGGTATATAAAGCGCTGAGACACGACGTGCGCACCGGAAGCCTGTTCAGCGTCCTCTTCCGTGATGGTGCGTGTCGCCTCTAAGTCGTAGGGCTTAGGCTAACATTCCGCCAGGCTCGCTATACTTCGGGTACGTTGCATTCACTGTGTAGTACTTGATCCTTGTGCCGACCTCCCCCAGCATAATGATCGCGAGTAACGCGGTCAACATTGGGACCTACACCATGGGCGGGGTGCGCTCACCTCCTCTCGTTCTCATTTCCGAACTCACCCACAAATATTAAGCCAATACTTTCCGGCTCCGGTACCACGATGACGAACGCCCTGTCCTCTGTAATGATATCCAGGCTAATGCTCAATCTACGAAATCCCAACATCCGGCAGCTGCGACACCGCAATCCTGCCACACGAACGTCGACGCGTATGGACTTCGCTGCCATGAACTCGGACCCGAATGCCACCACCCAATACCCCGACACGGATATTGCGCTGGATTCGGTGTGGATGGGGCCCCAGTCGCGGGACGACTGGGACGATGGGTATCTGAGTCAGGGCGATGCACGGACTGGTGTGTCAAGTTGAATTCCTCGAAATATTGGTTGAACGCTGATGATCACTTTGCAGTAGAGGATCGATGATTGGGAGTACTCCGCTGTATCAATAAAAGTTCTGTCCAGCGTAAAATAGATATGTAAGAAAGTTCCAAGTTCACTCAGTTTGGCGAAGGGCGCCATTGATGCGCCGTTCCGGTAATAGTATCACCGACATCACCGAGTCTTTTCAATCCAAACACGACCTCACGCTGCCATCCTTTGCTTCTCACTATCATACGGTGACTATGTACCACCAAACCACCACCACCGTCTCACTGCTGCGCTTCGTAGTGGGCCCCCGCTCCAACCTCCGCTTATATTGGACTCAGCGATTGCAATTGTAATCATTGCATCGGGTTCGCCTCTCAGTCTCAGCTTATTCCGCTTATTCTCCTCGTCCTCCTCCTACCTCCTCGCTATTAAATCCGCTGGCGGCTATTCACTGGTTCAACTTGGTTGCAGCTCAGCGCCGTGTTTCTGACAGATCTGCATGCAATTCCTGTGCACCATCAAACGTAAAAATACGTCGCGTTGGGGCGTCATATGCATTCTCGAAGCGCGTTGACTACAAGATAACGACTCCATATGATTCTAAACCCGACCTTTTAAACTCGTTCCCTTGCTCGCCGCGCTGTCCTTCCCTTCCCATTCCTTCTGCCTCCCTCTTGCACCATGCTGTCGCTCTTTTTCTTGTCTCTTTTCTGCGCGTCCTGGCCCTCACGCTCGACACGGAGGGTCTGCCCGATACGGGGCTAGATACGTCTACGTGGACGACCGGCGTTCTCCCACCACTAGCGGACATCTGGGATCTCAACGACATGCAGATGGCGGCCAAGGTAGGCCGCTACAATTCGGCATGGCGCGAATAATGAACACCGTTTCCAGAATGTGCTGTCGGGGAAATACTATGGTCGGTCATTCTTGATGCGCTCAACTTTGGGGCTAATCACGCGCGTAGCTTCGTATCGAACTGCTGCTTTGAACGAGTACAGTGCGTCGCCCACCACAGCTCCGGGTCGGGAATACCGCTCAG
>JARIHR010000202.1:0-39828 GCA_029281495.1 Mycena filopes | reverse complement strand
AGAAGCACGGTGAGTCGGAGGATGGGAAAACTGCTGTTATCGAGAGCTTGGAGAGCGTCCTGAGCGGCTTGCCCGATAATTTGGTCAGTTGCTTGCCCCTTGAATACCAAATACATCTTTTAAGACGAAACACTTTTAGCTCAACGAAGCTGAGCTCGAGGTCGACTCGGACAAGGCCAGTTACAAGCAGAAACTCGAGGTGCTCCGGGAACAAGAGGAGCTTATCGAGGACGAAGAGGAGCAAGAACAGAAGGAAGAGGATGCTCGCCGCGCAAGAGAGAAGCAGACGAGCTGGAAGCGCGTACCGCTCAGTCTCTCCTACCTGACTCTGAGGTAGTACAATTGAGCACATCGTCTGCTTGGAGGGCTAATATCTTCCTAGCTTCTCCCGGAGATAGAGGAAGATAATGCGCACATGACCACCGAGCAGCTCAAGGAACTCGGTGAAGCCATGTCGATTCTTTCGACCAAGTCGAGTGTTCTCAAGGAGCGCCACGAGTTGCGCGCATTGATGGAGGAGAATTTGCAAGCCGAAGAGGTGAATTTTCTCTTCCCCATTTTCAATCCCAAGCTAATTATCTTACCAGGATCCCAAGTCGCCTTCCGGCGCCTTAACCAAACGCATCCGTAGCATGCTTACCAAAATCGACAAGCAGGTGGAAGAGTACGAGGGCCGCGTGGGTAGTTCGCTGCAGTTGATCTCTGCGGACGCGCAAGGCCGGATATCCGTCGAGGATCTAGAGAAAGCGCTGGCCGTGATTAAACACAGGCCGGACGACGAAGTTGGAGCAGCGGTCATTCAAAAATTGGATGTTGATAAAGACGGCTTCGTGAGTCTTTATTTGGCTCTTCTCCTCTGACCGCTGCGAACTGACCGAAATTATCCAGGTGGAGCTGGAACACGTCCTGGGGCTCGTGAGGGAGGAGGGATTGGGTAAGATATTCATCTGTCCGTTTGCGTCGCACGCTCAACTCGTTCAACCCAGGCATTGTCATGGACGACACCGCGCAATCACTGCTGGGCCAGGGCCGAGAGCTCAAAAATTCAAAGCCCCGCAAAGAAGATATTGTAAAGGACGAGGAAACATAGACGTGTACGGCTTAGCTTATAATCTGCCGGCTGTAAACAGGCAATGGATGGTGCATTGTGTCCTACTCGGATATTATATGATACATTGCAGAGGATTAATGCGACAGTTTCCCCCCAACTCAAGACTTGACATCGGGCGTCTTGGCGCGAGATTGTCGGCCTTTCACAAGGGCGGCCTCGCGGCGCAACTCGGCGATGTCCTCGTCGTCCGAACGTTCGGCCCAAAAGCGGCCCGCTTGGAGGACCACTACACGGCAAGTGAGTAAAAAGAATGAATGGGACTGAAACAAACTTGCAAACGCCAGTGAGGGCGACACTGCACATCAAGTGGTTGGAGGCCAGGTCAAGGGTTGCGGAGCGGAGGGCGTCGGGGAAGGGGTCCTTTAGTTGGTGGGCCGGTAGCGTGGAGAATTTGGCCAAATAACTGCAGGGTAATGAATAATTCGGTCTGAGTGTAAAACGAGAGGACGGACCAGGGATGACGGAGTACAGATAGAGAAATAGAGATGTTCCAAATAAGACTGAGGGACGGTCAACAGTGGGCAACTGGGAAGGAGAGGACGTACAGATGCTTCCACCATCGAACATGAAATTTCCAGCCTCTCGGTCGTTGAGACTGGATAAAATTGTGACAGCGCCGAGGGACTACCGAGGCCAGGAAGTAGAAGATGACTGGGGGACCCCTTGCGAGGATAGAGTAATATAATGCTGCTGTCCAGAGGCGGTCATCTGTGACAGGCGGCTTCCAGAGGGTGAGCGAGTCGGCGATCCAGTGGGTGAAAAGGGAGCCTGGGGAGGGTCAGCATGGAAGGGGGACGGAGCACAACCCGTACCCAACAGAAAGCTCGTTACACACACAACCACGGTCGATCTCAGGCCCATTTTGTGTTGGCGAAGGAGAAGGTCAGAATCACAAGGCCGGCGCGCTTAGTCATCCGGGGTAAACACCGGTTCAAAAATGTATATTTTATCGCGGCACCCTACGTGAATTAAGTGAGTCCAGGAAGGAGGCAGAGCAAGGTGTTTGAGCTGGGTTTGAATGCCCGAGTCGAGAATCGAAGATCGCGTTAAGCGCTTTCAACCCAAACGTATATCGAAGAAATCACGGCGACTCTGCGCTGCCCTGAACAAGATAACAACCGGAGAGTATACTGCCCGTGGACACCAATCCTCCAGAACAAAATAGTTTCAAGTTATTCACCCTGCGGGAATCAGTGTGGTTCCGTATTTTGGTCGTTGACTGGTCCAGGCGCCTACTTGACGCGTCACCCATGCCGGTGGACGAAGAAATAGAACAGGGCATAGTCAGCGAGCCGGGTTTTGCGTGTCTGCCGGCGGGATTTCCGACGGTTTGTTTTTGAGGGCCAGTCTCCGCCGTGCAGTTTCAGACTGTTCAGTTCGTGGTGAGAGCAGAGTAAATTATTGCGTGATCACCGATGTCTCGGACGTCTTCACCATCTTGTCCTCTACCTTGACTTCATCCCGCCCTCCTCGAAAAAAAAACCATCTGGCTCCTCTACCCGCGGCGCAGTTGATCTGGTTATACCGCAGTTACTGCATCAAATCGGCAGCGATGACGCCTGGCGGCCTCTGGCGGCAGAGAAAGGAAAATACGCTTCAAGACTGCTCAAAGAGTTCTCGGCGACTGGGTTTTGTAGGTTTCGGTGTCGATGGTCATGAACGCGGCAGACACGGGGATGCAAACCTGACTCGAACTGAGGGGCCGGCAAGGGATTTGGGTTGTTGCTGACATGAACGCGGAGATTCTGATTGGTTCCCTCGGCTGTCATCCGCGCGTTTTGCTGCTTAAAGCGGCCATGCAGACCTAGCCACCGTTTGCCCCCGTCCATATGCTCTTCGCAAATCCTTTTCGACCCCCGCCGGCGCCCCCTGGCTTTGGTGGCACCGGTAAGGTATTGCCCAAGGACAAGGCCTCGTGCGTGCTTTACAGCCAATTATCTCTCACATACTCAACTTTACCAGATACCTCTCCCAGCTCATCGTTCACTGGCTCAGTCCGTTTCTCGACGTGGGCTTCTCGCGTCCGTTGGAGAAAGATGGTACGTCACCCCGCCCCTGTACATGACCGCGGTCCTGAGGACAAGTAGATTTATGGGAGCTTCCCGAGTCGCGCCTCACTGGACCAACAACAGACCGACTCGAGGCAAATTTCTATCCCCGGTGTACCCCAGAACAGCGCCCCAGCGCCTTCCGCGCTCGTCCGGATGAATCAAGCACGGAGACCGCATCGGTAGACTCGGGCAAGGAAAATAAAGGCACTTCATCCAAGAAAGACGCACCTAAAAAGCCGACGCGATTTTGGCAAAGAAAACCCAAGAAGGAGTTTGACTCGTCCCTTTTCTTGGCCGTACACCGTACATTTAGGTACCGCATCTGGTTTGGCGGCGTCCTCAAACTCTTGGCTGGCAAGTGCCGTCTCGTGCCAATGCTCCCCCCTCCACTGTCCTAACCCATTTTCCTTCCTCAGATACGCTTAAAACGACAACCCCGCTGCTGAACAAAGTCATTCTCACTTGGCTGACCGAGTCGTATATCGTATACCACGCCACGGATGCAGAGAAGGCCTCCGGACTCCTCCCAAAACCCCGCGGCATAGGCTATGGAATAGGACTCGGAGTTGCACTCTTTGCTATGCAGGGTATGTCCCTCTCCGCTCGCTTCCAACCCTGCCTGACGGTCTTGCGTAGAGGTCTCGAGTCTGATGACCAACCATTCTCAGCAAAGTGTGTCGTTTCCTGTATTTAAACCACACCACTGACGTTGTTCATGCAGTGATGATGACCGTCGGGCTTTCCGTGAGAACCGGGATCATCGGGAGCGTGTTCCGCAAGTCGATGCGGCTTTCAGCGCGCGCCCGCCTCGAGCATACCGCCGGTCAGACCACGACGATAATCAGTACCGATGCCGCAAGACTGGATCGATTCTCCCAATTCGGCCACAAGTACGTGTTGTTCGTCTTCACACGTATTCACTTGCTCATCCTGCCCCCAGTCTGTGGGTCGCACCCATTCAGGTATCATCGACTTTTCCATGTCCTCCGGACCGGATGTTTACCGTGCCACAATAGATTATCATTGGCATTGGTCTGCTTATCGGCAATGTATTTGTCCTGTCGTCCTGTTTTCATCCAGTTATTCATGGCTTTCACAGCTCGGCTATTCGGCGCTCGTCGGTCTGGGCGTCCTCATATTCGGCTTCCCCCTGCAGACGCTCCTCGTTAGAGTCATGTTCACCCAGCGCAAGAAGGGCGTGAAGATCACCGACACGCGCGTGCGGCTCACAAACGAGGCTTGTCGTCTCAACACCTCTTTGATTGCCTCAGCCAATTTTGTCCATAGGTGCTTCAAGGCATACGGCTCATTAAATACTACGCCTGGGAGGGCTTCTACACTCACCAGATAGGAAGCCTCCGAGAGCGCGAAATTTCGACTGTGCGCAAGACCGCGTATGCTGTTTTTCATTCTCGCGGCGTTTTTATCCTGAGCCTCCCGCAGCATCGCTCGTGCCGGCCTCATCGCGCTTGTCACGCTCATACCCGTCCTCGCGTCGGTCCTGTCCTTCGTACGTGATCTTTCGGCAGAGGGGAGCACTGACTGAAGACTGGACCTCAGATCACTTATGCGCTCAGCGGGCACGATCTCAATATCGCCATCATCTTCAGCTCCCTCCAGTTCTTCAATGTACGACCTCCTCTTTCCTCTTTCTTGGCGTCCTTTCCTTATTCAGCCTTTCTAGATCATCCGCGCCCCCTTGATCTTCATCCCATTCGTGCTCTCTGCGCTCTCCGACGCCCTCGTCGCCTTCAAGCGTATCGGTTCGTTCCTCACTGCGGAGGAGCTGCCGGACCCCTACCCGATCGACACTGACCGCAAGAACGCGGTGGACCTCGATGCAAGCTTCACTTGGGAGACGGCGGGCAAGGTCGAGGCGAAATTCGGGCCTGGGGCAGGCGGGAAGGCGGCGAAGAAAGCGGCGAACGCGGCCAAAAGGAAGTCCAAGGGTCAGAAGGGGGAGGTGTTGCCCGTGAGCGAGAAGGGGACGCCGGGCACTGTGACGCCCGCGGAGGAGGAGAAGCCGTTCGAGCTCAAGAACCTCAAGTTCAGCGTACCCAAGGGCTCGTTCATCGCGATCGTCGGCAAGGTCGGCTCTGGCAAGGTGCGATTTCTTTGCACTTGTCGCTGAAGAGGCCTATGTCTGATGTACTTCCTAGAGCTCAATTCTCCAAGCAATGATCGGGGAAATGCGGCGCACGTCGGGCACAGTTGTCTTCGGGGGCACTATTGCATACGTTCCGCAAACGGCCTGGATAAGAAATGCGACACTGCGCCAGAATGTACTCTTTGGACAGAGGGAAGATGAGGACAAGTCCGTTTTTAGATACTTGTCTATCCACAGTCTCGCTCATACATCTCGTAGATTCCGCAAAATCATCCGTGCATGCAGTTTGGAGCACGACTTGGAAGTACTTCCGCATGGAGAGGAAACCGAGGTACTTGCATCTACCCTTTCACCCTAGCCACGCTGACAAGCCCTAGATTGGCGAACGCGGTATCAATCTCAGTGGTGGACAGAAGGTTCGTGTATTCTCTCCCTCTCGCGCACTTGAATGTCGTCTAATTTTTTGGCAGGCCCGCGTGTCACTCGCCAGAGCAGCCTATTCGACCTCCGACATCGTTCTCCTTGATGACCCTCTCAGCGCGGTGGACTCCTTTGTTGGCAAAGCTATCCTCGAAGACTGTATCCTCCACGGCCCGCTAGCTAACCGTACGCGAATTCTTGTCACCCATGCGCTCCACGTCTTGGACAAGGCGGACTACATCTATGTGAGCCGCGCACTCCGTCCCCTCATCCAGCACATGGTCTGATATGACCCGCAGGTTATGGACAACGGGACCATCAAGGAGGAGGGCACCTACGAGACGCTCATGAAAGAGGGTGTCGTCTTTTCGCGGCTGATGGAGGACTACGGCAACCTGGAAGAAGAAAAACAAGCCGTCGTCGCAGGCGAAAAGGCCGCCATCGTCGTGGACGAAAAGGAGGAGGTGGATTTGAAAAAGGGGCAAGCGGCGCTCATGCAGACTGAGGAGCGGATGACTGGCGCTGTTTCATTCGAGACGTACGGAAAGTACCTCAAATTCGCCGGCGGGCTTGCTTGGGCGCCCGTCATTATCCTCCTGCTCACGCTGACGCAAGCGGCGCAAGGTCAGCATCCAACTCTGATTGCTCGAGCTGAAATAACATACCTTCATTCATTCAGTCGGGAACAATCTTTTCCTCGGGTTCTGGACGTCAAGCAGTATCAATGGGTTCCACCAGGGAGATTACATGGCGGTGTACGCGGCCTTGGGTCTCGCCAATGCGTTTTTCGCGTTCCTTACCAGTTTTGCATTTGCGTGCGTTCATCGTTGTATCATTCCATTTTGCGAGGGCTCACCGTGACTTTATCGGCAGCATCGCGAGTTTGGCGGCGAGTCTCAACCTGTTCAAGGCCGCTCTGGCCCATATCCTGCGGTCGCCTTCGTCGTTCTTTGACACGACGCCGATGGGTACGTCCTCCTCGAGCCAATCTTCCGTGTACTTAACAGCTGTTCGTCCAGGGCGGATCCTGTCTCGTTTGGTGAAAGACCAAGACACCCTGGGTGAGTGCTTGATCTGTTCCCTCTCATCGATCGTACTCAACTTCGTTCCTATCTAAGACAACGAGCTGTCCATGACGCTGATGCAGCTGCTGACCTCATTCGCCTCCGTCCTGGGCACTGTCGCGCTGGTCTTCTACACTTTCCCGTATCTAGGCATCATATTTGCGCCGATGGCGATCATGTACTACCTTGTCGCCCTCTACTATCGGCGCTCCTCCGTCGAAACCAAGCGTCTGGACTCACTGATGCGTTCGGCGCTCTACGCTTCTTACACCGGTGCGATTCCGACCTTGTTCGTTTCTTCGTCCCCCTTCTGAGTCAATACGTTCAGAGACACTGACGGGGTTATCCACCATACGGGCTTATCGAGACCAGGTTCGTGACGCTGGTGTGCAGCCTGACTGCCGTGCTGACTTGTTGGTGCTTAGGAACAAGCCATTATGCAGGCTGAGCATGGATTGGATTTGGAAAATCGGGCCTACTTAATGACCATCACTCGTAAGACTTTTTCCGTTTCGAAAAAGAATCTTCACCCATCGTTTTGTAGTGCAACTGTGGTTGGGTTTGCGGCTCGACGTGTTTGGGAACATCCTGATCTTCGGCATTGCTCTATTCGCCGCCGGATTCCGGAACACTGTTGACCCCTCGAAAATCGGTGTTGTGCTATCTTACACGCTAAGCAGTAAGCGCGGTTATTCCGATCTCATTCCCTTCTAACGATGGAGCAGTAACACAGGTTTTCTGTGAGTCTCTCCACCTCTTCTTATAAGGGGTTCTGACAGAAGGAAACAGCGCAAATGGTCGCCTTCTTCGCCACAAACGAGCAAAACATGAACTCCGTCGAGCGTATCATCACCTACGCGGAACTGCCGGCCGAAGGCGCCCCTACGACCCCCGAAGATCCACCGAGCTCATGGCCGGAGCGGGGGGAGATCAAATTTAAGCAGGTGGAAATGGCTTACCGTGAAGGCCTGCCGCTGGTCTTGAAAGGCGTTACCTTTGATGTGCGGCCTGGTGAAAAGGTAGTGTTATAGCCGATTTCCTCGTAAATGCCCGTCGCTGACTCTTTGCTGTAGGTCGGCATTGTTGGGAGGACAGGAGCGGGTGGGTATTCTTCCTTTTAATACATGTCGGTCGCTGATAGTTCTGTATCTGTGCGTCAGGCAAGAGTTCGCTCTTGCAAGCTCTCTTCCGGTGAGTCCCATTCCACGACGCGCTTCTGGTTCCTAGGCTGATGTAATCATTCTCCAGAATGGTCGAGGTGCAATCCGGCTCCATAGAAATCGACGGGCACGACATCCACAACGTCGGGCTGGATGTTCTCAGGGGCAGTCTCGCTCTTGTTCCTCAGGATAGTGTTCTCTTTTTAGGCACCCTGCGGGAAAACTTGTATGTTGACCAGGTCGCTGACACTGAATCGGTTATTGACATGAGCGCTGCAGGGATCCTGAAGGCTCCAAGACGGATGCGGACCTGATATCCGTACTTCAACGAGCATGGCTCCTTCCTCGGGAGGGTGAGGCGCCCGACCCAGTCGCGGATTCAAAATTTAGTCTGGATTCAACCATCGGAGACGAGGGTAGTAATTACAGTGCTGGGGAGAAGCAATTGCTGGCGCTATGCCGAGCACTGGTCAAGAACAGCTCTATCATTGTCCTGGTGCGTCGGATGGGACTCTATAGCATTCCTTTACTCATCCCGCATGTAGGACGAGGCCACGAGCAGCGTTGACGTCGAGACCGACGCAAAGCTGCAGCGTACCATCCGAACGGAGTTCGCAGCAGCCACCCTTCTCTGCATTGCCCACCGGCTCAACACAATCGGTGAATAGCTGCCCCTCGTCCTTTTTTTGCACTTCGCTCATGACATACCCTGATAGCCTACTATGACCGCATCCTTGTCATGGACGCCGGCCAGGTGGCGGAGTTTGATACGGTGCTCAACCTGTACGACAAGGAAGACTCGATATTCCGGTCGCTTTGCAACGAAGCTAATCTACAGCGAGCGGATATTGTGAAGATAAGGGCAGAGAATGTGATAGGCAAGGTGTAATACTAATTAGACGTCCACTTGGAACATTAGGGTAGTATTCGCATATTAATAGTAGTTACTGACTTACGACTTGGGAGACGAGGAGGATTGACGCGACAATAGTTGAATGTGAAAGCTGTTCGACCGAATGCTCCGATTGACCGATCTGAAGTTCAAACTTGCTCCGAACCCCGACTCACAATTTTCGGCATGTTTTGTAGTCGTCGCAATCTCAGTGCCTGGTTCGTCGATAACGTCGCGCGCTCCGGACGCCCCCAACCGCCGCATCTTCGTCTCAACAGCCCACCCCCGCTTCCCGAGGACGCTCCCCAGCCCGTCAAAGACCTCCATGCGCAACTCATCCTCTCCCCGCTCCTCGACCCCACCACTCTCGTTGTCTCTCAGCCTCAGAGTCTCCCCGAGGGTCCCGCGCCGCCTCATCGTGAGCCGCAGGGTCGTCGTCGCAGAGGCGGCACATACCACGGGGAATCAATATATGACGTGCCAGGGAGCTTTTGGAGCTGGATCGTAATGGCACAGGTCATTCGAACGATAAGGTCTGATAGTAGGCATGCTCTAACATCTTTCCAGGTTAAGGAAGGCACAGAAAATAAAGGCGCGATAGAATCTGTTGTTCGGGTCGTCCGCAAAACGGTTAGCTCCCCCGCTTGCATCCGCCCTGTATATTTATTCCCCGCTTTAGCTGCTCACCGCCCGGCCCCCGCTCCCTATACCACCAAACGCGAAACAGCGCGTGAACAACGGGTGGGCGATGATAGACGCAGGTTCTTTTGCGGTGCACGTACTCAGCAAACAAGCAAAGGAACGATACTTTCCAATCAATAGATACGAGCGGTGGTAGCGTGAATAAAAACTCCCATTCATTCCACAGTGACGACAAGGCTGACGTCGACCTTGAAAGAGGTATAAGTATCTCTAAGACTGCACTCATTCTTTCTTATCATCATGGCTTTGAACGATAAAAACTTGCCCAACGTCGCCCAGGGAGTCGGCGTGTACCCAGGCGTCGCGAATCCCACATCTTCTTCCGTGCCCGACAACCCCATAGACACTAACTTTGTGCGTGCATTGACCATTGGTTTCTCTGCTTTATTCACTTCGCATAGGTAACCGACCCAACGACCGAGGTAGACAGAGATCGAAGTAGGCTTTGGCCTTGACTTACAACGAACACAGGAACGTGGTGCGGGGGCTGGTCCGAATTTCGAGGGCGACAAAGCAGCCAAAAGAGCATTCAAGCAGACCGCAGGCGTTATTGAAAGTCAACCAGGGATCATCGAGACAACGAATGTGCATCCATTGCGGCCAGATTCAAACGATGGTGAGCATAGAATTCACAGCAACACAGAGCTTATGAACATCATTCCAGACGACGGATGGGCGCACGCCACAACGAAGCCTGGAAGTCAGAAAACGGATGAACCGGCCGGCATCGCTGCACAGGCTGCGAAAGTTGCGAGTGGCGGAGCCAAGGTGGCGTACGGATATGCGACTGGCAATGAAGATGTGAAGCGTGAGGGGATGGAGCAAGTAAAGCAGTAACGGATCAACGTAAGGCAGTATGCAACGGAACAATGTACAAATAAATAATTGCCAAATTCTCCTTCCGCGACCATGTCTTCCCGCAGTGGTGGCCTCTATGGGGGCCTTACCTTCTCCACCGGCACCACTGTCCCCTCTGCCCTCTCGTCGTCTGCTCCCCAACCCCCGCCCGCCGCCGCGGTCCCGCCTCCAGCCGAACCCGCTCCAGCAGCACAAGTTGCCGATGCGCCGCCGAATGGCGGTGGCGCGCCAGGACCAGGATCCGCCTCTACAAAGGCTACAGCCGGTACTTTCATCCGTTGCGCCTATGCAGACCGAGTATTCGTTTATTGAATCTCGCGCACTCCGAAGGGTGGTCTGCGTCACTGGCCTTTGCGCCTATCCGCCGCACCGCGGCCCAAAAAGCCAAGCCCCCCGTCGCGCGGTTGCCCGTCGGTGCAGCCCTGACGACTATGTCGACGCCCGCGATCGTGTCGTCGACGGCTGTTGTGTTTGCGCCGCCGGCACTGGTCGAGCCCTCCAAGGACCTTGCGCCCGAGCCAGGCTGGGGCAAGAAGGTCAAGCCGCCGTCAATGATCCTCGACGAGGACGTGAATGGATACAAGGCCTCGCACAACAAAAAGAAGGGTGGTGGCAAGAAGGGCAGAAAGGCGCGTGGTCGTTCTGTTTTCTATTATACGCACTTATCCCACCCACTAGAACAAGAATGCACCTCTTATCTCAGTATGGGATCCAACCGAGTTGTATGACCCCCTCCGCCCGAACGACTACAATGAATTCAAGGTGTGGAAGCAAAAGGATCGCATCGATCGCCGCGAGCGACTTCTGGAGGAAAAGCAGCGAGAAGACCGCAAACGTGGTAGACCCAGCGGCAGTCATACCGACAGCGAGGGTACCGGGTCCGATGAGGACGAACGACCTAAAAAGACAGGTCAATTACATGACAATCACGATTTCATTCCCCTTACCTTTTCCCAGGGCGGTACGAAGAGACTGATCGCTGGTCGAGAACGGAGGAAGAAAGGCGTGAGGTCGATGAAAGGCGCGGGCTCGGTGCCCCTGCCGCTCCGCCGGCTGATACTAGCGGAGATGAAGCTTTCCAGCGGCGCCTGGCCATGTCGGCTGTCAGACCAGTCTCACCACCCCCATCTGCTCCGGACCACTCATGGACTCCGGACGACGACGACGACATTATACCTGGATTGTCTATGAACACCCGCTCTGCTGCACCGCCTCCCACAGAAACCGGGGACGAGGCTTATCTTCGACGTGTTGCGATGGCTTCCCTCAGTCGACCTGCGCCACCTCCACCCCCGCCTGCCCGCTCGCTCTCTCCGCCAACACTAGCCTATAATCCATTTGCACCGCCGTCCGTCCCCCCTCCGCCTCCCGGTCCTCCACCCTCGATGAACGCTGCTTTGGACGCCCGCGTCAAGGCCGCAGCAGCGATCGCCGCCAGGCTTGGTGCACTTGCAGGAGCATCTGAAACTGCTCCCGCGCCGCCCGTCGAGCCTCCCTCCAAAAAGTACGTATCCAAGTTATACCGACGCGCCCATCGCTCACAGCGAAGCGTAGGCCTGACCCACACGGGTTCGCAGCGCGTCTCATGGCCAAGTGGGGTCACAAAGAAGGCGCGCAGTTTTGCTGGCATTTGATCCATAATCTAATATGGTGAATTACAGGTCAGGGCTTGGGTGTGGATGGTTCCGGAATCGTGAACGCCCTTACTGTCGAACAAGTCTCACAAGGCAAGAGCGGCAAGGGTAAGGCGCACAGTGGTCCTTCAGCGCCTACTGGGAAGGGCATCGGCGTCGGCTCGAAGATGGGGAAAATCATCAATAACAACGAAGATGCCAAAACCAGAGAAGACCGAGAGCGCTTCGGCGAGCCGAGTAAAGTTGTCGTGCTCACGAATATGGTGGGTGTCGCGGATCTCGATGACGATCTGAGCGAGGAAATCGGTAGGCGTTTCCATTCTTTCGAGATACAAATATTGACCTTTCTGCAGGCGACGAATGCTCTAAGAACGGTGTTGTTGAACGCGTTGTCGTACATCTTGTCAACCCGCCTCCGCCCAATCCTGAGGAGGCTGTGCGCATCTTTGTGCTTTTTGGGGGCCCTGTTGGTGCTTGGAAGACCGTGCGGGAGTTGGATGGTCGGTTCTTTGGTGGGCGGACCACCAGAGCTAGGTATTTTCCAGAAGTTTTGTTTGCGCGGCACGCTTTGGATACGCCCTTGTCTTGATACATCTGACTGAACTCTGCATGCAAATCTAATGGCCACTATTGCAATCCCAATACGACAATAATCAGCAGGAATATTCGTGGATAGTTTACGTCTAACAATAATACACAGCAAATGAGAGCATTGAGAAAGCATAGGAAAGCTACTTGAGAAGTATCAGCCATCGCCTGAATCTGTGGGGGGATCTTTCGGGGGCTCGGTATCACCAGGCGCTGGTGGAAGGTTCTGTGATTTCCTCAAACGACCAGGGCGTGAGCGCTTGGTCTCCTCCATTGGATCTTCTGCAACATCAAACACAACACCGGGGCGCATACGTCTTTGTTTTCCGCGTTTTTGCCCGCGGGCGACAACATCAGATTCTTCTTGATTCCTCCAGTCTTGTGTTGCCACCTGAGGGTCTCGCTGAGGCGGCGACTGCGGCGGAATTTGACTACTCTGCATCGATGCCGTCGGAGACCCCATCACTGTATTAGGCTACAAGGAGTTTGAGGGATAGGATCCAAAACAATATACATGCAGCTCACAGCAGTGCCATCGACAGCATCCATGGACGCAGAGGACATTCGACGGGTCCGTTTCGAAGTCAAGTACCGGAAGGGGGTGAACACCCGAGAATTTGGGCTTTTGCGGTCAGATATCGGTAACGCGGGGTTAGGAACTGTAATAGGCGGAGGCACATTGGCCTTTCGATGATACCTGGTTGGGTTAGCCTCCGACTCTCGATCGGGGACGTCATGCGGAGAGTCGGATGAATGCGGATCAGGTTGATTGGTCCCTTTGGAGCGAAACATCCCGAAGAGACCTTTTTTCCGTGTCTCTGAAGAAACGGATGCGGGAATGGAAGTGCGCGAGACGGTTGGCTGCAGTGTAGAGGGTGGGAGGACAGAATGGGCTAACGAGGACGGTGTTTTGAGAAGAGATTCCTCTGAAGGTACCCGTCGCGGACGATCTCCAGAGCGACGGCTGCTCGAGGGAACGTACGAGCTTGAATGTGCATCGGCTGCGCCGGATGACGCGCCCGCGGTCCGGCTACTGGATGGAATGTTAGATTGTCCAGGCATCGGTAAGGGCTGGCTGCTCGGGACAGGAGCAGTGGACGTTGAAGGAGCCGGGCGCGGCCGCTCACCGCGCGGGAGGGAGGATGTATGGACATTAGAGCTGGTGGTTGGGGGGTCATGAAGGTCATGTTTCGTCGCAGTAGGTCGATGATCTCGATAGGACGTCGACTTGGCTGTTGGAGGAAAAGTGGGCGGAGGCGGCGCGGCAAAAGTGGAAGAGTGCGCTTGTTTTCCCGCTTCCGCGTATGCAGGGTGCTGGAGTCGTGATGTCGAAGGTTGCGATACACCGATCGGAGGCTGGGAAGACTTGTCGTTTGAGCGCGACGAGGTTTCATTGGAGCGGGATTGATTAGTTGAATGAGAGTGCGGATTGGGAGCCGGGCTGGAGGTATTTCTGGACGAATCCTTGGACGGCGTCTTCATAACACCAATAACATCTTTCTCTCTCTTGGGCCGAGAAGAACGCCCAACCTCGTCCCCTCCTCTACTCGTGACGCCGGTGCGTGACGTGCGTTCCGCCGAGTCGGACTGCGGTATATCAGGTCGCCTCGATGATGTACTGGCAAGCGGAGTAGCTTCAATGGGCTTCTCGCTTTTTGAAGAAGCTTTAGGCGGTACAGCAGATGTCGTCGCGCTATACACCTGTACAGGAGGTTGAAAAAAAGTCTGGGACGTCCAATCCGCCGGTCGAGAGTTTGGATAAAGAGTTGAGGGCGCGGAAGGGTGATTCCGTGGTTCAGTCTTGCGAGATTGGGACCTTTCTTCGGCTCGCAACGGGGCAGGCTTGTCTGTGAGCAAATCCCGGAGCTGTGTTTTGAGAACATCAGGCGGATTTACCACCGGTCGGGCGTGAGTATTGCTACTTTCAACTACAGGTCGACTCGATCTATCTGGAGCAAGTCGTGGGGCAGGCTGCGGTTGCGATGCGGTAACATATGGATTAACTGCCGGGGGAGGTTGGGCAGCTGTCCCAGCCGATGGCTGAGGCGCGTATATACGAGAGAGTGATGGCTTCTCTCGAACCTCTCGCCTCACTCCAGATGGAGCAGCCTGGGCTAAATCTGAAGACCGGGCCTCAAACCCAGCGACCAATTGAGAGACCTTCGGTGTGGTTGACCGATCCGGAAGTCGTGAATAGTCGGCTGTGCGAGACACCGCGGGCTGCGAGTATATAGGGGGCAAATTGGCTATGTCCCGTGCCTCTCGCCGCAACGGTATTTCCGGATGGGAGATCGGATTCAAACCCGCTGCGGAACCAGGTGCTTGCCCGTGTGCCGTGCTAGTTTGAGGGACGGTGGTCTGACGCGAACTGGACGGCATTGTAGGAGCCATCGGAGGACGCTCGGGCCCTGGGACAGGGTTGGGGGCTTCATTCGCGGAAGAGCGAGGTTGGAAAGAGTGCGGTGCCGTTTCTTGAGACGCTGCTGCGACCGGCCGCGAAGAGTCGCTTGGCTGCGACGCGAAGAATAAAGCTCTGGATGTCGTTGGTTGGATCTCAGGGGGAGGTTCCCGAGGTAATACGGCAGCCTGAAGGCCAATTGCATTATCACTGGCACGCCGACGATATTCAGGCTGAGTGTCAACAGTTTCGGACTAGAAGATATTTCAATATACGTCCTTGGTTCAAGTATGGACAGCGACTAACAAATCGCGATGGTGTGCTATCTGCCCTGCTCTTGGTAGTGTATTTCGTGGGCTCAGGTGAAACGACGGCGTTATTTTCCGGAGGTTTTTGCGACTTCGACCGGGAGAAGGGCCAGAGCCCTTTGGACTGAGAATATTTGTTAGAGGCTGATATCATGCAAAGAATTGGCAACACAGACCTCTTTGATTTTCTTGTTCATCAAGTTCAGTGTTGAAGGCGGGCCGGCAATGTTCACTGGTTTAGCAGGTTTCGACGCCTGCTTTGTATTGGGCTGCGCAGCTCCTCGCAAGAAGTTTCTTCCGCGATTCTACATATTCTTAGTGACCGAGCAAGAGAGAGAGAAATGACATACAAGTGTTCCATGGTCAGTATCACTCTCCGATTGACCAGGTTGGTCATCATGCCGTTGAGACTGAGCTCTGCCGTGACTGGCAGGAAGGTACACAGGCATGCGTGGAATCTGGGGAGTTTGCTTCCCGCTCGAGCTGGACGGAGGAGTGGCTTGGCCAGGGAATCCAGCCCTCGGAAAAGGTGTTGGATCTTGCTGAGATTTGTTCATCTATTACATTTGTGAACAGTGGAAATGGAATACAGGCAAGGGAGTCTACCGTCAACGGCGGCCTCCCTTCGCGTCTGTGGCCCGCGGCAGAGGAAGGACGTCGAACTGAACTGTCTGAGCTGTCTTCTTCCTCAACTACAAGTCGGATGTTCGATCTAGACCTGGACTCCCGCCGTGGTTCCTTTCGACTGCTTCTTTCACGGCGCTTCTCCTCGTAAGGATCCTCGCCCCGAGTATGCTTTCGTGTCTCCGACGGTTCTCTTGTCCTGTGTTTTGACCTCTTCACCTCACCCTCGGGCTTCTGGTCCTTGATTGACGACGAGGATGGCTGCTTTCGCGGTACATCTCGCTGGCTGTGCTTTTTGGACGAGGAGGGGCGCGCCAAGGCAGGCGGTGGGACAGAAGCGGCGCGGGCATCGCCAGTACTGCGTGGTTTCTCTTTCGACACAGCAGGCTGCGGGGGCAGAGGGCCCCCAAAAGCCTGGGGATACTGAGGATTTGGGTACGGATATGGGACGTACCCCGCTCGCGAGTCTGGGCGGTCGAAACCACCGGATGGAGGACGCGGTGGGTAGTATTGTGCAGGGAATGGTTGGGGCGGCGGGGGAGGATTATAGTAGAAGCCCGTAGTATTATTCGGGAGCGTTGCATATTTATAGGCAGAAGAAGTGGGCGCGTCTCGCCCAGCGCGACTGGAACTGCGGTGCGTATCGCCGCCATTGCGTATCGCGCCGCCCTGTCCAGCGGCGGGGGCCCTCGATGCATCGGGCGGTGGTAACCAGACTTTGTATGGGTCATTATTCGCGGGAGTGTAGGAGCGCGGCGGTGGTTGAGTATCCGGTCTACGCTGGAAGAAGCTCTTCATGGGCGGGGTAGACCCTCGTGCGCGGACAATCTGCTGAAAGACAGAGCCACCAGCAGGTTGTCGACATGAGGCGAATCTGGTCAATGGGCGCTTTCTCCGCTTATGCAACAAACGACTGCAACCGCGGCACCGCTGCATCTCCCGCTCAACTCTTATGGATCTACCTACATACACACTGACTGAAGGCTCCTGGTTATACCCATCGGAGGTGACGCAGCAAACTGCTAGTATCGTCGGAGCTGCTCGTTCTCCTGTCGCAAGCGCATATTCTCTTCCCGCAACTCTCGTAAATCACCCATCAACTCCCGAAGCTCTTGCTTGAATCCCCTTCCCATCTTGAGCATGTCAAGGTGCAAGCCCACCATCTCAGAGTGTTGTGCTTGCTGAGTTTCGAATAGAGCGTCGCGCACGATGGTGCGCAGGAGGTCGTGTGCCGAGGAGCCTCCGCCCGGCGACGTTGGGATAGCGTTACGAAGCGGAGAGGGCGCCCACGACGCCGAATTACCCAGTCCGGTCGATGAGGGTCTCCTGGGCGATATCTGCATCGAAAGGCTACGCTCTCGTTCGTGTTCGGGCGAGTTCTCGTCATTATCCTTGAATAGTACCGTCTTGCCCTTTCCCTTCCCCCTTGACCGGTTATCTCCAGACTCAATACGGTCAATCTCCGGGGTTGCCAGGATAGGACCGCCTTTCCCCATGCGCAGAGGGGTCGTTGGGTCACCATTGAAGCTGGGCAAATCTGGAGACGGAGTTCGGCTAGCTGATCTCGCTGCTAGACTTGCTGGCAAGGCTGGAACCGGAGGTATGGATGACCTTTGTGACGCGGAAGATACGGGACGGGACGCTGACAATCCTGACCGTGAAGTCGCAGATTTGGCGGAGATGGACGCAGATGAGACTGCTCGCGCGCGCGCATCGGTCCGCACTGAACCAGCCTCCGTTGTCGACCTCTTGCGCGCCCTGGAAGCAGCGGAAAGCCCAGAAATGGTAGGCCCAGCGGATACGCTCTCGGGACCCGTTGGCACGACTAATTGTGCACTCTTGGGGCCTTTCACCCCAGCAGCGGCTTTCGCGCCCATTTCTTTTTTACTTGCCTGCACTGGAACAATATCCCTTCAGCGTCTTCGGACTTGAACAGTGGCTTATGCACTCACTCGAAATCTCGTCAACGCTCGTGCTGTTATTCCGAGTGTCGCGAATCGGGGAAAAAATCTTGGGATTCCCGCTACTTGTTGCCCGAGGTGAAAGTGCCGACAACGCAGAGGGTCTGCGAACGGGCGATGTCCCGGACCCGACTCGCGAAACACGTCCTTTGGGGGGGGATGCTGCGAGTTTATGGGCCGTCTTAGCTGTCGACATGGTCGAGGGGCGACGTTCACCGGGCCCAGAGACTTTGGTAGCTGTAGCCGGCTCTGAGACCGGTTCCGTGCTTTCTTTGATCTTTTTCTGCGGAGTGTTAGGGAGCAGTCCGAAAGAGATGA
The DNA here is from genome assembly GCA_029281495.1 of Mycena filopes. Lineage (NCBI taxonomy): Eukaryota > Fungi > Basidiomycota > Agaricomycetes > Agaricales > Mycenaceae > Mycena > Mycena filopes. The sequence goes on along the minus strand of JARIHR010000202.1, from coordinate 21,632 downwards.
ATGAATCTTACCTGCACGGCCATCGTCTGTACACGGGATGCACTGTCACTAATCGCAATAGCCTTGGGTGGCTTGTCCAGAGCCCGGAGATCCATAATAAGGAGTTTTCCATTCTCCGTACCCAAGTAAATCGACCCGCCCTCGGGGGAGAATGCAATCGACGTCAAAGGCACCTTGAGGTTGACGGTGCGAAATAGTCTGTTGTATTCGGATAAATCAGGGCTACCGTTCAAAATAAGAAACGATTGCGTACCCCTTTTCTTTATCTAAATCGACTAAACCTACACTTCCACCCGCCGAAACAACGGCCACCAAGCTCTTTGAAAACGGTGAACATGCCACTGCGACAATGTCACTCGTCGTTGTGTCGTTCATAGGAATGACCTTGATTGGGCGCGAAGGACGCGTTATGTCGTATACGAGGAGCTGCTTCCCTGCGCCGAGCAGTAGCCTCCCGGGAACATGGGTATGAAACGCGCATGTGGTTATCTGCCCGGACAAGCCGCGGAGAACGGTCGGAGTGCCGAGTGAGAGATTCAGGACGTGGGCTGCACCGGTAGATGTCGAGGCCAGGAGGTCGCCGGAAAGGGCCAAGGAGGTTACGGCGCTTTTGTGGGCGTCAAATGACTGGACGACCTTTGTCGACTCGAGGACATGAATGGAGTTCGCAGTGGCGAAGACTAGGGATGACTTTGTCTTGCAGACGAGGTGGGTGATGGGATCCTGGGACGAGTATATATCTGTCAACGTATTGAGGGCAGGGTTGTATTGGTGGATTGCATGGGCGGATGCGAGGAAGAGAAATAGGTTATCGGGGGACCAGGCACTGGATATACAGGGCTCGAGGAGCGAGAGACACGAGGGGAGGGAGGAAGGAGGGCGTTTGAGGGTGAGGGGATCGACAAGGGAGAGTCCGGCGGTGAAGGCGACGGCTAACATGGTTTGAACCAGGAAGTTTGGTGGTCACAAGACCGCGTGCATTATTTGGCTGCACCGTCGAGTTTAGTCAGTGATCACACTAACCGTCTGCGCTCGACTCCGAAGGACCTCAACCCTGCTCTCCTCGATCCCTCTCCCCCTCCCTGCCCCAGTCTGGTTCTGCCAACCACTCATCCATCGCCAATGGTGCGCCTCTTTTACCGCTCGTTCACAATCTTGACCGACCTTTTCCGTGCGTCATGTAGACCGGCACAATGGACGTCCTAGACGAGAAACCAAACGGCGCCCCCCCGATGGAGATCGACGAGGTTGTGTCCGTCCGAGATCGTCAGTTCACCTCTTCCGCGTCCTCCTGCAAGAACTGAAGGTGGTGGCGTCACCGCTTCGCAGATGAAGCATTTGCGGCCAAGCATATGCCAGAGCTCGGCCACGACGTCAAGGACTTTCAGGTCTACACCTGGCGACTAAACAACTGGAAGAAACTGGACAAGAAGCTCACAAGCGACGAATTCGAGTGCGGCGGCCACAAATGGTGAGCTCCCCGGAGCTCTTGTTCCTTCCGTCCCTTATGTTCTTAGGCGCATACTCCTCTTTCCCTTCGGAAACTCTAATGCACCTCCAAATGACACCGTGTCCGTCTATCTCGACTACGCCGAACCCAAGAAGGCACCAGAGGGCTGGCACGCCTGTGCTCAGTTCGCTTTGGTCATCTCCAACATTCATGATCCCACGGTTTTCACCGTCAGCCGTGCGTTCTCCCCCTCAATAAATAGACATTTTCAGCTCTAGACTGATGACTACGCAGACGCCCAACATCGGTTTATCGCGGAGGAGTCCGATTGGGGTTTCACTCGCTTCAGCGAGCTGCGTAAGCTCTTCCAGCCTCAAGAGGGCCATAACCGGCCCACAATCGAGGAGGATGCCGCCGATATCACTGTTTATGTTCGTGTGCTGGACGACCCCACCGGTGTTCTCTGGCATAACTTTGTAAAGTAAGCCGACTCCAATTTCGGCATCCCAGGCTCCTGATCTTTTTCTTCTTTCTTCTCAAGTTACGACTCCAAAAAGGAGACTGGCTGCGTCGGACTTAAGAATCAGGGTGCCACTTGCTACATGAACTCCTTGCTGCAGTCGCTCTATTGCACGCGCTATTTTCGACGGGTGTGTTCTCTGTTCACACCATTTTTACGCATATTCTAACTTGGCTTCTATAGGCTGTCTACCAAATTCCGACAGAAGATGATTCACCGACGGAGAGTGTCGCACTGGCTCTGCAACGAGTGTTCTATCACCTCCAGACTTCGGATCAACCTGTTGGTAGGTGGCTTGTATCTGCGTTACATCCAAACAATTCATTTTTATTAGGCACGACGGAGTTGACGAAGTCCTTCGGTTGGAAATCACTCGATTCGTTTCTGCAACATGATGTTCAGGAATTCAACCGCGTTCTTCAGGACAAACTGGAATCCAAAATGAAGGTATCTATATATCACTTATCTGCAGTGAACTTGCCTGACGCTCCGTCATTTCAGGGGACCAAATCCGAAGGAGCGATTGCCAAGCTTTTTGTGGGGAAGATGAAAAGCTACATCAAGTGCGTCAATGTGGATTATGAGTCTTCAAGGAGCGAGGGATTCTATGGTGCGTCTTGTTGTTGCGTCGAGCATTCAAATCTTCTCACGCGAACACAGATATCCAACTCAACGTCAAGGGAATGAAGAACCTGTACGAGTCCTTCCGGGATTACGTTGCGGTCGAAATGCTTGACGGGGAGAATAAATATCAGGCGGAAGGCTTTGGCCTCCAAGATGCGAAGAAGGGGATCATCTTCGAGTCGTTCCCTCCGGTTCTGCATTTGCAACTCAAGCGGTTCGAGTACGACATGCAACGGGATGCCATGGTCAAAGTGAACGACCGCCACGAATTTCCCTTCGAAATCGACCTGGGTGAGTTCCTGGACTCCAACGCGGATCGATCACAGCCTTGGGTGTATAAACTGCACGGTGTTCTCGTTCATTCCGGAGATCTTCATGGCGGTCACTATTTCGCTCTCATCAAGCCCGACCGTGATACTCGATGGCTGAAATATGACGACGACCGAGTGACCCCCGTTACGGACAAGGAGGTCTTGGAGGAGAACTACGGTGGCGAGGCACACGGCTTACCACCGGTGGCTCAACGAAACCAGGTCCGGGCGATGAAGCGTTTCACGAACGCATATATGCTGGTGTATATCCGCGAGTCTGCGATCGACGAAGTCCTTGCCCCCTTCACCGACGAAGACACTCCTCCTCATCTTAGTGGGTCCCAGTCTGTTTACCCATCTATCCTGAAGGCTAATCGATGCTTTAGAGCGGCGGCTGGACGAGGAACGCCTTCAGCTGGAGGCGAAGAAGCGAGAGCGAGAAGAGCAGCATCTCTTCCTTACCGCAAAGGTACGTGACACCATGGTGCACTGAAACTTGACTCTTTAATGTTTCTCTCAGGTCATCACAGATGAGACCTTTTCCCGTCATGAGGGGTTCGACCTGGCAACGTTCGATGAAAAGAACTGGCCTCCGTCAGAACTACCCAGCTTCCGCGTACTCAAGCAAGAAACCTATAGTACTTTCAAGAGTCGTGTTGCGCAACACTTCGGTCATCCGGAAAGCCAGATTCGCCTCTGGGTTCTCGTGAACCGACAGAACAAGACCGTACGGCCGGACACACCCATTCCCGAGAACGAGCCCACACTAAGTATGGTTCCCCCCTCCCTGACCTACTCTTCCTTACATTCCTTTCAGCCGTCGAAGTCATTCGGAACAATATGGCCGCAAGACAAAATGATCTACGGTTGTACCTTGACATCATCCCTGACCCTTCCAAAGTAATCCGCAGCCTGTGATTCCGATCAAGTGCTGATCCTTCCCGTAGCCTGACCCGCCTCCACAATCAATAATGGTTTTCTTAAAACATTTCGACACTTCGAAGCAATCGTTATTGGGTGCCGGCAAAGCGTATATGCTGCGAACGAGCAAAGTCAACGAGCTTGCTCGTCTAATCAACGAGCGAATGCGATGGCAGCCAGGGACCCCGTTGAAGCTTTACGAGGTAAGTTTCGTCGCACAGTCTGCTCAGCAATGACCTTATACCCACTTCAAGGAAATCAAACCGGGGATGATTGAACTCATGAAGCCGAAACTGTCCTTTGCTCAGAGTGAAATTCAAGATGGTGATGTTATCTGTTTCCAGGTCGATCTGACTGAGAAGGAGTGAGTCTTATTCGCAGCAAATCTTCCAAATACTAAAGCCACATACTTAGGTCACACGACCTCGACAGCCAGGGCCTTCACTCGAATCCCATCCATCACTACGATTTCCTGCAAAATCGTGTCATGATTGTCTTCCGACCCAAGTTCGAGGAAGTTGACGCTGAACATCCCGAGTTCGATCTTACTCTGAGCAAGAAACAGAACTATGACATCGTTCGTACCTCTTCCCGTCATTGTGCCTCGCTCTTTAACCACGCAATGTTCAGATGTCACAACGGGCAGGAGACCGTCTGCGGCACGATCCCATTAAGCTGCGATTCACCACAACGCATGCTACAAATGGAACACCCAAATCCATACTCAAACGCTCACTAAACCAGAGCATTGCGGAGATCATGGCGCCCAACTACATCAACCCGACGACGACAGTGATTCTTTACGAAAAACTAGACGTTAGCATCGTTGAGTTGGAGACAAAGCGCAGCCTCAAAGTCGTCTGGACCGGCATCCACAACAAGGAGGAGGCGACGCTTCCTTTCCTATTACCAAAGACCAGCATGGTCAACGACCTTGCCGACCACATCTCCAAGATGGTGACCTTGACGCCGGCTGGATCCCAGAAAATCCGTGTCTTCGAAATATCAAAAGACGGGAAAACTCAGAAGGAGTTTACTGGGACAGAGATGATCGGGAATATTCCAGAACCCGTAGAGCTTTACGCCGAGGTACGACAAGACTGACAGTAATCTTGGAGTTGGACTCACTTTTTTCGGGAATTATAGGAGATTCCGGTGGAAGAGCTCGAGGCCGACGACTTGGACAAGGTTATAGGCGTGTTCCATTTCACCAAGGATTTGTCGCGGACACACGGTGTACCGTTCAAATTCGTCGTTAAACGTGTACGTTTCCCTCCGACTGTATTCGTCGCCTCGCCTATATCTTTCATAGGGGGAGCGATTCTCCGAGACTAAGAAGCGACTGCAAGCTCGCATCGGCGCCTCGGATAAAGACTTGGCCAAGTATCGCTTTGCTCTAATCCAGGTCTCCACGTTCAAGCAACCGTCATACATTGAAGACGGCAAGCAAATCCCTCTTGTTTTCGCCGCTGACCGCTGACCATAGCACAGAGGACACAATATACGACCACCAATTCGCCCCAGAAGATGTTCTGGGTTTGGACCACGCCGACAAGTCAGGGAAGACGCGGATTGGCGCCGGGGGAGCTTCACTCACGATCAGAGGCTGAGCTACACGTTCTTTCATGCCGGGGAAACCTTTCGCTCATCTCATTCTCATTTCATTTGTTCTCCACACTGTACTTTTCTTCCTATTACAACAGATTTCAAGGTCCCCCAGCTCTGCGATGACTAGATGTACGATGATTATTTTCGGAGGAAAAATCGAAACACTGCTAGAACAGGAATGTCGCCAACGAATAACTACTAACATAAAGAACTATCTATTTCCGCTTTTTGCCCTTCTTTGCCTGCAACAAACACGCGTTGGTACGATGATAGTAGCTGAGCGGAATGGTACGTACGGCAGACTTGGACGTCGTTGCGGATGGTGACGCGACAGACTCACCATCACTTGAAGCGTGGCCATTTGAAGACTTGGATGGTGTTTGGGGTGTTGGAGGTGCAAGGGTTAGAGTGGGCGGTCCACCAATGCTTGTTTTAATGCCATATTTCAATTCTGGGGTACAAATCAGGCCTTCGCAGCGGGCAGCAGCTACCCATATAACACACCAAGGGCCTGCCTTGTCTCTTCGGATGACTCGTACAACCCTCGCATCTTCTCGTTCGCAATCATTTCATTGGCGGTGGGAAAGATGACCTGGCCCCATCCTTCCACGAATGTGTTTGCCTCTGCCACGACCTCCATAATCTCAGCCTCAAGTTCTTTCTCAGCAGCGAGGAGGCTGTTCCAGAGGTCATCTCCAACAGATCCTTTCCGCAGGAGGGCCTGGAGTGCGGGTTTGTCTTCGCGTATACGGAGGACGCGGTGTACGTCGGCCATTGCCCGGCGGACCAAAGCGGATTTCAGCAACGCGTCAGAGGCAGGGGGGTCGGTTTTTTGAAGGAGAGTGACATATGCGTTGCGCTCTGCGTGTGTAGGAAAGTAGGATGGAAGAGATTTCGCTGTCGAACGCGTCAGTCAACGACCAAGCACTGCGAATGAATATTGGCGTACAAGCAGCGTTTCGCCGATAAATGTAGCTGAATACACCCAGGCCGCCGAATACGATGATCATGTACAATACGGGAACCAGGACGGAGGCCATCGTCGGCAGTGAGTTGTGCAAACGTGTAGATCGCTGGCAAGCTGAGAGTGGATTACTTAGGTCAGCGATCAGGCGCGTAGACCTCGGCTAGGTCGCGCCGGCACTGGACTTGTGATAAACCTCAATGTTCTCCCGCGCGCGCCTCTGGGCCCCATTGTCGCGATCTCCTGCGTCCAAGCGGTTTGCCTCCACACAGGTAAGTGGCTACAGAAAACCGAACTTTGGAACTCCCACTGAGTTTTCTTGACCAGTCTCTTCGGGAAACTTTGCGGGAGGTGATACCAGCCAAGCAGGAGCAACTCAAAAAGCTGGTAATCGCAGCCCCCCTTCGTGTTCTACCGGGTTAACTCTGCTCAGAAAGCTGAACATTCCCAAACCGTTGTCGGAGATGTCAAAGTAAAACTATATACACCTTCACCGCCGAGTCCGATGGTACTCAACAATTATTCGAGGTCGAAAACATAATCGGAGGCATGCGCGGTATCAAGGCCATGCTGTGGGAGGCCTCTGTTCTGGACCCTAACGAGGTAAATCAACCCCAACCCGTGGAACAGGCCGAAAATCATCTCTCTCTTAGGGCATTCGTTTCCATGGCCTGAGTATTCCGGATTGCCAGAAGGTCCTCCCACCGGCCCCGGGCGGTAAAGAAATCATTGCGGAGAGCATGCTGTGGCTCTTGTTAACGGGCAAGGTCCCCACGGAAGCTCAGACTCGGGAACTTTCTCGCGAGTTGGCAGAGAAGGGCGATCTGCCTCCTTTTGTGGAGAAGCTCATCGACTCGTAAGAAAGTCATTTGTCTTGCGGCTGCAGAGCTTTACATCTATCGCGGCTAGATTCCCCGCCACTCTTCACCCGATGACCCAACTCGGAATGGGAGTTGCTGCATTGAATCACGACAGTCTCTTCCAAGCTGCGTACGAAAAAGGGATCAAGAAGTCCGAGTACTGGACATATACACTGGACGATTGTATCAACCTCATCGCGCGCCTGCCTGCTCTCGCGGCGCGGATTTACCGTAACGTTTATAAGCCCGGAGAGGCTCTCCCCGCTCTCAACAAGGACCTGGATCTCGTTGGTATGCAGTTGATCATGCTTCCAAAGTCCAGACCCTGACTTTAATACAGGCAACTACTCCAACCTCCTCGGGTTCGGAGGGAACCAGAGTTTGACTGAATATCTCCGATTGTACATTGCTTTGCACGGTGACCACGAAGGCGGCAACGCTTCCGCGCACACCGCTCGTACGCGTATCATCCGGTTTCTCAATCTACGTGCTTAACTCGAGTAGATCTCGTTGGTTCAACGCTCTCAGACCCGTACTTGTCGTACTCCGCGGCGCTCTTTGCTCTCGCTGGACCGTTGCACGGGTGCGTCGACTGATCTCCGATAGGTCTAGCGCTCAGTGCCTTCACTTCAGCCTCGCAAACCAAGAAGTGCTCCGATGGCAGCTCGCCATGCAAGCGGAGCTCGGAAGCGACGTCTCCCACGAGCAGATCAAAGAATACCTCTGGAAGACGCTCAACAGCGGACAAGTCGTCCCTGGGTGCGCTCTGTCGCCGCCCAAATTTCTTATACTCACTTGACTATTCCAGCTACGGTCACGGGGTGCTGCGTAATCCCGACCCGCGCTTCATCGCGCTGCAGGAATTCTGCGACGCGCGCCCTGACCTGCAAGAAAGCTCTATCATCCGTCTCGTGAAGAAGGCTTGTGCTCGACGCGCCGCGTCTAGATCAACTCATTGATTGTTGTTTGCAGACGTACGAAGTCGCTCCCGGGGTGCTGAAGGAGCATGGAAAGGTGGGAAATGTGCTATTCCTTGACTGGCTTGTTATTTACGGTGACATAGACGAAGAACCCCTACCCCAATGTGGACGCGACATCGGGTACGGTCACACGACTGTGTGTGCATGGCAAGATCTGAACGTTCTCCAGGTTGCGTGCTTTATCACTACGGTCTCAAGGAATTCAAGGTGCCCTCCTAATCCACTACGCTTTCTTGACACTGATTTGCTCTCCAGTACTACACCGTTATCTTTGGCGTTTCCCGAGGTAAGCCGTTTGGTACGCCCGAGCGACGGTTGATTTACTCAGTCATATAGCTTTGGGTGCTCTGACGCAGCTTGTGTGGGCTCGAGGTTCGTCCAAATTATTACCGGTTCTCTGCCCTCATCTGATTTTTTTTTGTAGCCCTCGGCTTGCCGCTTGAGCGGCCGAAATGTAAGTCTTGGAACACTCCAGCCGGATTGCCGTCTGACACTCGAGACAGCGCTCTCCATGGACGCGTTGGAAAAGTTGATAAAGTAAGGGATTAAAACAAAAATTTGGATCTTAGCGCAACTTTTTCCTGGATAAAAAAAATGCAAAACGGGTATCCTTATAATTTTAGTACTATCCGTACACTGCCGACGTCTGACCATGTCCCAAACGGCGAAAAGAACAAAATAGGGTAAAAGAAAGTACAGGTAAAAACGAGAGTGGTATCTTGATTATGCACGCTGAAACGACTGCGACCCAATGCGACTAGAATCTCCGCCCAGGTTGCTGCTGCTGCTGTTGCATCTGCTGAGGGGGCTGTTGCTGCATCTGCTGCGGTGGCGGGCGCCCACCGTATCCCGCGGGTGGCGGTCCCCCCTGCTGCGGGGGCATTGTGCCGTTTCGCATCGGCATCATCGGTCCGCCTTGCGGCGTACCCTGGCGCATGGGACCGGGGCCGGGACCAGGACCAGGACCATAACCGGGTTGAGGAGAACCGTACCCACCCTGCCCAGGCGGCGGGCCAGGGCGCTGCTGCGAACCTGGCGGGGGCGGGCGGCCACCGTATCCGGCCGGCGGCGGACCCTGACCCTGTGGGGGCATGCTGCCGCTGCGCATGGGCATGGGCTGCCCACCTGGGCCTGGAGGCGGTCGTTGCTGCGGTGCGAAGCCGCCGGGCCCGGGCGGGGGTCTTTGCTGAGGAGCGAAACCGCCTGGACCGGGCGGGGGACGAGGACCGCCCTGAAGCATCTGCGGGGGAGGACCACCCTGCATCGGGGGGCCACCGGGACCAGGGGGTGGACGCTGCATCGGAGGGCCACCTTGCTGCATTGGCGGGCCACCTTGCTGCATGGGGGGACCGCCGGGGCCGGGCGAGGGACGCTGTTGTTGAGGAGGCGGGCCCTGGCGCTGAATGGATCCGTTCGAACGGAGCGGGGCGCCGGGACCATTGTTCGCTGGGCCAGGATCACGGAGCGAGACGGGCACCGGTGCGCTGGGTGGTGGGCCGCCAGGGTTCTTGTCGGCTGCCTTGATAATTTCATCACTGCGAGTTAAGATTAGGGCTAATTCTGATATTGAAAGAAACAAGACCGTACTCGAGGAGATTCAGCGCAGCACATAGCACAACCCACTCGACACAGTCCTCGTTTCCCTCGCCCAAAGTCTGCCAAACGGCCTTTTCCTCTGGGGTCTTGCCCGTGATGCTGATACGGGTACCACCGCCATTCGGACCGGGAGGATTCTTCTGGATCTTGCCAAACTCGATGCGCTTGGGGGGGATGTTGTGTCCTGCGTATGCAAAGTAGAACATGCTCCAAAAGGCGGCATTGGGGTTGGGTTTGGAGACCTGGAAGAGGGGGAGGTCGGGCGAGTCGGGGGAGGGCAGGGAGAGCTTGTAGATGGGGGAGATGACACCAGTATTGGCGATGGACCACTTGAGATTGCGAGAGGCCTCGCAGCGGACGACGCGGGATGCAGCGGTGGAGTGACCTGGATCAGAGGCGGAGCCCTTGCCAGGAGCGGCGTCCTTTCTAGGCGGGAAGAGCTTTGCGACGCAGAGGTCGCCTTGGGGGGACGGGGTCAAGAGATAGTTCTCGGCGTTCTAGGAGGAGGAATGAGCGAGGAAGAGTAGAAGAAAAGCCAGATGGACGGACAAAGTTGGTATGGAGGTAGGAGTAGAGGATATTGGAGGGTTGACCTGAAGAAGGGTGAGTGAAAATAGAGGGAGAGGATGGGGAGTACGTGCCATGAGGAGTGACGATGAGAGTTGGAAGGTGGTTGGGTATGGGGGGATGGGTCGGGGACGTGTACACGGCGTAGATGGCGGCCATAATAGACAAGCAAGGTCCCGCCTAATCCGGCTGATGATGGTATCCAGCTATCCTCGCGCATCCAGAACAGCTCGTATAAAAAATATACTGGTGTCCCTGGACTCGCACAGACGCCGTGGCGCGTACCAGCGTCGTATACTATTTTATTTGGGCTCAAGGACGGGAGAAACGCGCTGGTGGACGGGTGACTGTGACCGGCGTGACCATCTTGATACAGACCGTTCAATTTTGTGTGCTTTACACCATGAAGGGACTAAAGAAGAACCTCAATCTCGTTCGTCGGCCTCCTTGCACTCGTCGATAGCGGCGGACTCTCACCATTCCACAGCTGAACCGAAAGAGCTCAGATTCAGGCTCCTCGAAGAAGGACAGCAAGTCTAGCTCATCTAGTTCCACGCCTCCGCCTCCGCCCCCAAACACCCAGAAACCTCTCCCCCAGCCCGGGTCCAGTATAAACGGCGCAGCTGCCGCGTCTCAGCCACAGGCCCCCGTAACTCCCGACCGCAGACACTCCAATGACAACAACAACGGCACCCCGCCCCCGCCCATCGTCGTCGTAAGCGCAGACGCGGCCCAGGACGCCCCCTACCGTTCAGGCCAGCCCGGAACACCCGAGCGCGCCTCCCTTGCCGGCGGTCTCGATCTCCCCGGTGGACCGCCCCGTGCAAATCTCTCCAACATGTCTCGTCTCCGTGCAAACGCAAAGGACACAATTCCCATTGTTGGAAAGCCTCCGCGCAAGCAGCGCAGCAGTCGGTTCGTCATCACAGAGAAGGTTGACATCGAGCGGCTTCCTCCCTTCATGGGTCAGTGCCGTCTCTCAATTTATACTCCGAGCGCACGTGGTCTTAATCCGGCCCAGAAACCCCGCCCAGCGAGCGCCCCCAGCTATTTCTCAAGAAACTCCAACAATGTCGCGTCCTCTTCGACTTTAACGATGCCAGTGCGGAGCTCAAGGGCAAGCAGGTCAAGGCGCAGGCTCTGCATGAAATGCTCGACTATATCACCACCCAGCGTGGTGTTATAACCGAGAGCGTATACCCAGAGGTGGTCGGCATGGTTTGTGTGCAGTTGCATTTCTGAGACCCGGCTAACCCGCCCCCGCCCTGCCCAGTTCTCCACCAACCTGTTCCGTTCCATACCCCCGCCCGTAAACCCAACGGGCGACGCTTTCGATCCAGAGGAGGATGAGCCAGTTCTCGAACTCGCTTGGCCCCATCTCCAGATCGTGTACGAATTTTTCCTCCGCTTCGTCGAGAGCCCCGACTTCAATACCAATATGGCCAAGCGATACATCGACCAGCCATTTGTCCTCAATCTCCTCGAGTTATTCGACTCTGAGGACCCTCGCGAGCGTGATTTTCTAAAAACCACATTACACCGAATCTACGGCAAATTTCTCAACCTCCGCGCCTTCATCCGACGGTCGATCAACAACGTATTTTTCCACTTTGTCTACGAGACGGAGCGCCATAACGGCATCGCCGAGCTGCTCGAGATCCTCGGCTCCATCATCAACGGCTTCGCCCTACCGCTCAAGGAGGAGCACAAGACTTTCCTTACCCGCGTCCTCATTCCCTTACACAAGGTCAAGAGCCTTTCACTATATCACCCGCAGCTGGCCTACTGCGTTGTCCAATTCCTCGAAAAGGACCCTGCGCTCGCGGAGGACGTGATGATGGGCTTGCTCAAGTACTGGCCAAAGGTCAATTCGCCGAAAGAGGTCATGTTCCTCAACGAAGTCGAGGAGGTGCTGGATGTTACGGATCCCGTCGAATTCCAGAAGATACAGGTACCCCTCTTCCAACAACTCGCGCGGTGCATCAATAGCCAGCACTTCCAAGTTGCCGAGCGGGCACTGTTGTACTGGAATAACGAGTACGTTGTCAATCTCATGAGCGACAACCTTGCCGTTATCCTACCCATCGTGTTCCCTGCGCTGTATACTAATTCTAAATCACACTGGAATCGGTGAGTTGAGCTAAACCCGTTTCTTGTCCCCCCTTTGAATTCATGCAGGACAATACACGGCATGGTCTACAACGCGTTGAAGCTGTTCATGGAAATCAACCCGGATCTCTTCGACGACTCGATGCATCAATACAAGCAAAGAAAAATCGAGTATGTTATTTTCGAGGGGTTGCTGTTCTGCGGAATTCAACATGTCTTCGTCTAGCGACCAGGAGCAAGCTGTTCATCGCTACAATGCATGGCAAAAGATGCGAGAAATAGCGGTGCAAAATGCGCCGGGCGGTACTCTACCACAGGGTTACGTTGAGATACCCCATGCACCGCCCCCGCCGCCACCCGCGGCGGACGACACGGACATCCTCGACCTGTCGATGGAGCTGAACGCGACCTCGATAGATGACGTTCCCGGCGATCTGGATGAGCATGGGATAGAGAGAGTGCCGATGGCTGACCCGGGTTTGGACGTACGTCGCTGAGCTGAGCAAAATCCAGTCCCATTATTTATCATAAGCGCGCGAATCTGAGCCTACTGTTGTTGTAGCGGCCGTTCCCCGAGATACATGCCGCCGATGTGCCGGCTGTGGGTGGTGCTGGACAGCTTCCGCATATGCGCCGAAAATCGGTGCTGCCAGGTATGTCTGCCACTCGGCGTATCAGTGATTCCAGATTCATTACCTCATTTGCAGTGGATCCGACGGTTATGCGGGACCTGCAAGCGCATCGCAGCTTGGACGACGGATTGTAGAGAGGATGGAAAGCTGTATTTTCTTTTGTTGCCTGTTGCTGACGCCATGCATGATCATTTGTCTCGGTTTAAACTGTACGCTCTGTCCATTTCCATGCAATACTAAGGCCCTCCGGACATCATCCCCTGGCGAGCTGCGACGATGACGCGACCGCACCAAGGTGCCTGAGTTGGTGGAATGAAACGCTTGGTTGCAGTAGTCCCCCCTCAATAACCTGCCTCCGGGCACTCTGCAAACTCGGACACCTCAGTTTGGGCGAAGAGAGTATAGGTATGACGCATCTGACGGGGTCTAGTGCGGCGTCCGGCGGACATCAAGTTCGTGTAACCGCGCTTGTCAAGACGAACCCGAGCTCGCCGTGCCTGGATGAGTGGGGTTACGGAGAGGTCGTGCCCGATGGGCATGGGCTGGCGCTGGCGCTGGCTGGCGTATGGGCATATTCGGACGATTCCGAGCCCGCGGGGACGGGGGCGGCGGTAAGGCATTCATCGACGCAGGCGGCGACGGAGCTGCGGGATGCAGTGATTGGGAGAGTGGTGAAGCTGGAGGAGAAGTAAAAGGAGGTAAGGTGAAGCTATTATCAAATGATTTATTGAGGACCGGTGGAATGCAGTTTACGCCTCCTTCTCTTTGCTCAAAGCCATACTCACTGGCAGACACGGGGTCAGGTTATCATCCCCCTGCCGTTTACGCGTTTTTTTTAATAGATCCGTTTTCTTGCGAGAACCCCCAGCAACCTCGCTTATTGAACGGGCAAAAGAGTAAGGTTCACAAAGATAGGGGCCAGTGAATTTTGCCATAAGATTTGCATGGGATCGCGATTGAACTCTCCAATGCTCATCTTGCCTAGGCAAATTCCGGGTTACACAACGGCTACAGCCTCCTCTAACCCCGTTCTGAGTGGCCCGTTCAGAATTGAACTGTGCCGTAAATGTTGAACCGTGGGAGAGCTCGGACGTGCGCCGCTTCAACCTTGTTTTTCTTTGACGCGACTCTTGTATTCTGCGATACAACCAAGATGCTCTTGTCCTTCCTCTCCAAGACCCCCAACGCCTCTTGTCCCCACCCACTGCCATGGGCAACATTATAGCCAAAGCTCCTCAGCAACATGCGCTTGTTAACGCACAAAGCACCGAGAAGCAACGACAACTCATTCTGCAACCCGCTCCCTCACCACCGCCACCTCCAGGGTAAACGTCGTGAATTCTCCGGGTTTGGACTTGGCTGCTCATGCCCTCATCCCAGATACGTTCGCGTGCACTTCCACACCGACCTCTACCGTATTTGCGACCACGCACCTCCCGATATGGTTGCGAAGTGGGGACTGGAAACATGCCTGGTACGCGTGCAGGAAACGCGACCCCGTAGCTGCTCCTCTATCCTTCATTAGCCAGTGGACCCTCTGCGATGGAAACCGTTTCAGCCCACCCACTCAGATTACCTCTCCGCCGTTGCCGTTCAGGTCCTCTCCCATCAACACGGATGTATCAAGTTTATCGGTTTGTTTTTGAGCTCCGGAGGTAGTCTCTCGCTACAACAAAAATTTCGTACCTCGAAGGTTGTCTCCGGAGGACCGGAAGACGCTTTTCTTGCTCACCACCGTCGACAGAACCCACTGTTTCCGACCAGACCTTGTTGAAACGCCAAACACGCGAATTCGTTCTCGGAGTGGCCTGCCTTCTCCAGTTGGCCTGCCGTCGGTGCGTAGATATAGTCATCCAGTGTCTTGAGGAAGACACGCCGCTGCCTGCCTTATATCGGCGCGCATGTCGGAAAATACCGCGCATACCAAAGCTTTCCGTGACATGGGAGGAGATGCTCAGCGTCTTCATTCTGTGTATGTGGATCAGTCTGGGCGTCGCTGGGGAGGCTACGTCGAGTGGGCCCCGAGGGAGCGAGGAACTGGGTGCACACTGGATCGTTTTCATTATGACTGAATCATCCAATATGCCTCTATGTATAGCTATGCCTTTATGTTCAATTATGCACCTCTGCCATTATTTTCGAATTCAGGGACCTTGCTAAGCGCACAAGATTTGGCCGCGAATCATCGCCGAGTTGCGATCAATCGCCTGGTGTCACAAACTCGTGCTTTGTTACGCCCATGTCCATCGACCTGACGCTGGACCGGATTCAGCGCCTTGCGCGCCATCTTCCTGCATACACGCGCCCTACGTGCCATATCGCCGGTACAAATGGAAAAGGCAGCGTGTCTGCTCTCGTGTCCTCCATGTTGTTCGCTTCAACCCCACCACTCTCCGTCGGACGATTTAATAGCCCCCATCTCGTCTCCGTTAACGACTGTATCGTCATAAACGGAAAGAGCGTGTCTACCGGGGTCTATGAAGAGGCCCGCGCGGAGGTAGAGCGCTCCGATGAGGAGAACAACATCGGCGCGAGCAGCTTCGAGGTCCTCACGCTGACCGCCCTTTTGATCTTCGAGCGCGCGCAACTTGACGTCGTCGTCCTCGAGGCGGGTATGGGTGGACGGCTGGACGCCACCAATATCATCCCGGACGAGTGTGTCCTCGTCTCCGCCTTGACGGCTGTAGACTTGGATCATCAAGCTTTTTTGGGTGCCTCCATCTCCGCCATCGCGACGGAGAAGGCGGCCATTGCCAGGCCGGGAAAGCCGTTTATATTGGGTGGACAAGCACACCCAGAAGTCGAGGCTATCGTTGCAGACGTCGTCAATGCGGCCGGCGGAGACCTGCTCTACGCCTTACCGGTCCTTTCCCGTCCGTGGGATGACGCGGTCGACGGGGCCAGGCCGCGGCCGTTCTCATTATCTGCTACCCTGTTCCAACCTCCCCACCCAGTTCCCGTGCGTTTCTCGATGCCCTGCTTCGAACACCCTGTATTCGCCCTTCTGCCATTGTATGGCGAGCACCAACTCGACAACCTTGCGGTCGCGGTGTCCGTCGTTTCCGCTGTGCTGATGAACCCCGCCTGGGCATCCATTCGCGCTCGTTTCACCAACGCCGCCATAGCCCGGGGAATCAAGGCCGTAGAGTGGCCCGGGCGGCTCTCATTTCACAAATTAGACATTCCTTCTGTCCTCGTGCTCGCAGACGGCGCGCACAACGCTGCGTCGGCTCAGACATTGGCGGCATATTTGGCAGACCAGCTCCGTGGTAGCGAGCGCCCAATATGCTTAACTTTTATTTTAGCGCTGTCCCACTCCCCACCGAAGACACCCCGAGAGACTCTCGCCCCGCTCCTACCTTTTCTCGTTCCGCAGGGTTTGCAGGTTGACGTCAGTGTTGCGCTTCTGCCCTTCACGCAGCCAGAGGGGATGCCGTGGGTCAAACCGGTGCCGCCCGGAGAGCTGCGGGAGGTGGTGGAGAGCCTGGCACCGGGGCTGAAGACGTGGGTGGATACGTTGGACACACCCGGGGGCCTGCAGCGGGCGCTCGACTGGGCTGCGGAACGGCAGGCAGGAAAGGAGGGACTGGTTGTACTTGCGGGGAGCCTGTATCTTGTCGCAGATTTTTACAGACTGGGAGCATGTATATGAAGGCGCCTCTGAACTTTTATTGTTTATGTATACGAAGTAGAAACTTGATAGTTGAGGAGGGTAAGCTATGGAATGTCCCGGGCAGTGCGAGGACTGAAGCTGCCATTCGCTTACAACACCGTGGCTATCTGCGGAGGGGTCATATTATTTCACGCTCATATTGTTACTGCTTGTAGTGCTCGCGCCGCTCGTGTGCTTTATGGTCGACATCATCTTCTGAATCACCTTCAGACTGTGAGTCCTCCTCCTCCAGAATATCTTTCTCTTTGATGATCTCCGTTCGCCAGGTCTGCGGGTCGACGTACTCCTCGTTGTCCAAGCTGTCCGCACGCTCAAAGCCTTCGATTTCGCTGTCTGTACAGCGAGATGAGAAGATAAATCGCAAGTAAAAACGGAGCACTGACCGAGTTCAGCATTAATGATGACGAGCCAGAGACCGTTCTGTGACTGCCAATGCTCGATGAGGTCTGCATTCGCCACACGCCGCTCGAGTTTCGTCTCCTTGGGACCAATCAGGCTGCCGAGTAACCCAGGGCCACGCTCGCGTTTCCTCGTTAGCTTCTCCGCCTTGCGGAGATCTTTCCCCTCCCGACGCAGCTCTTTCCATTCCGCCTTCACCGCCTTCTGCTCTGCGTCTTTCCCCTCCCGACGCAGCTCTTTTCGTTCCGCTTCCATCTCCCTTCGCTCTGCTTTCAGCTCCTCTTTCATGTGCTTCCGATCCGCTTTCTGTTCTCGACGCCCCACAGTATGCACGGACAAAAATTCTCCTCGTGGCCGACCAACGCCATAAGCTTCGAAGGACGCCACATCTGTATATCCTGGCCGCCGTCCGGCTATCTGGTCACCGGAACCATACCTTGACTGTGAGTACTCCGAGTCGTACTCAGAGGGAGCGTTCGTTTGCAGGGGGCCACCGTTGGGATCGATACCAAGGTGCCGAAGCTGGGAATTAACGCGCTCCAGCTGCCTCCGCTTCCGCTCGATTCTGTCCTGTTTCCTGCCAGTGCGCCACTGGTCAAATTCTACGCCCCATGTTCCCATGGTGTTCATGACGCCCTGCGCCTTCGTAGGCGGCGGGACATCGAGCTGGAGCGGGAGCGCGTATCCCTCCAGCGAGGCGAGGCGCCGCTGAGCTGCGAGCGACATCTTCCGCCCGTCGCCAACATCGCTGATGCCCGCGTGAACCGTGGGAGGCTTGTCCGCGATAGAACGCACAATGCGGCTCGAGAAGGGGATTGGCGCATGCAAGAGGACGGTGCCGACGCCGCGGCCGATCTTGGTCATGGTGGAGGACCCGACGCCGTTGCCGGTGCGCATGACGAGATGTTGCATGGCCGCGGTCGTGCAGAGGCGGACGACAAGGCCCTTGGGCTTGAAGAGACGGAAATTCGCAGCACGCAGATAGCGGTCTGTGAGTGTCTTGGAGAGGATGTGCGCGCCAGTTTGTGCAACGGTCTGGATAACTGTGCCTGCGATCATTGCCCAATGGAATGGACTGAGAGAGTTAGCTGAGGGTAGAGAAGCACAGAACGACAACGCATACATGAATCCAATCACCGTTCCTGCTCAAGGAGTCAGTATCTTGTTTAACATGCTGACCGCAAAAAACCCTTGCCAACGAGATTCACGACACGGAGTGGGGGACTCGAAGTTATCGCCAAATTCAGGCCATCTATGAATTGAAGCAGCTGGTCCTGTGAGATGCCGACCGAGTCATGCAGCGCTGGATTGTATCCTCTGGCGAACGGTGCATCGAAAGAATCGGCGATTTGAGGAGCACAGAAGGGGAGGGGAATTCCAGAAGGACCCTGATGCGAGATGGGCGAGGACGGCAGGAAGGACTGAACGAGAAAATCTGTATCGCGATCCAATTGGACGCCACCGGACGAGGATTCTCGAGCTCTAAGGGATGGTCCTTGCGAATCAGTAAAAACTGGAGGGTATGAGGAATTCATAATAAGTTACGAGTCTCTCACCTTCAACGCTCTTTTCAAGTGGAACAAGCGAGCTACTGAGAACTAGCTCGCTTGTGTGTTCATCGCCACTTGTTGCAAAGATCGAATGGCGTCGTGGAGCAGAATATAAACGAAACATGAACTGACCGCTGAATCACTTGCCAATGATACAGCACAGGGCATTTCTGCAGTATTTTTGCACTCTTCAACACACCTTGGTCCTGTTCCTAACAGCCACTGTTCCCAGCAAATGTCAAAGTGCAAATTGGACGGCTTTCGCGGGAAGCATGTTAAGAAGGCCGTTAACCTGACCCAGTTCTCGTTCCGCATCGTCTCAGTCGCTCGCAGGCCTACGCGGTGTGATGTGGGGTCAATTCAAGTAGGATTAGAGCAGGCGATGTCGAAGTCGGGAGCCAAAGTTGAGCCAAACAATCATCTCATTCCTCACACCCCGCTGCCAGAGCTCGATTCGAGGCTCGACGTCGACGTTGCTGACTGACAGTGAGCTCGAAACGTCGATGTGGTCGGCTAACAACTCGGGCACCGTGACGGATTAACCTCATTAGGGAACACGCATTCGAAAACACCTGATACCCGGCTCTTCTGTTCCACTTCCAACGCTTTCAAGACCACGATGGAGAGCGCGAACGATGGCGAGCCCTCGCATTCGCCATCCCTGGACCCTCAAAGTAGAAGGAGACCGAGTTTTCAGCACCGCTCAGAGAGCCAGTCCATGATGTCTTTTGAGAATCTTGTTGCGCTTGCAAACTACCAAGAGCGAATGAAAGACGCTAGAAAAGCACTCTCCTTCAGTTACAATCGTTTTTGTGGGTAAAGACTTGGGTGATACTGAAACACAATTATTTTAGGAAAACTGTGGCGTGACAAGGGTCAGCCCGTTGTTGAGCTCTCGACGCTGAGGGCTTGTTTGCATCACGCGGGATATGGAGGAATGCGTTCTGCTGGACTTGGCTTCAGTGCGCGTGCTGCATTTAACGTCTTTCTGACCCTTATCTGGCTGCGCAAGGCTCCCAGGTTCGTCTGAACAAAAGACGTGTTCGTCATTTACCATTCTGTTTGACCTGACTCGAGTCTCAAGAGCAAAATGGTTTGCTTTACTTCGTCGTGCCATCTTTGGCACCGACTCTTTTAGATTTGCGGCCATGTTAGGTGATTATATTCTCTTTTACTCGCGCGGAATATTGACTTGGCGTAGGAACCTTTGCCGCACTGTACAAATTTCTGCTCAACGCGCTCCCTATTCTCATTCCTGCGGTCCAACCTTCTGCACACGACTTATCGTCTCCGTTCGATGTCCAGGACGAGGATGACAGCACACAATCCTCTGGGCTAGCTACCCCTGGACTCGGCCAGCGCGTTCCGCGCCTCTCGTTGAGTGCCCACGCGCACATGGTCCTCGTCCGCAAGCGCACGCGCCGCTGGCACTCTACACTCGCAGGCGCAATTTCGGGCGGCCTCGCAGTGCTTTGGGAGAAGCGGAGTCGTCAGACGTTCTTCGCCCAACAACTATTTGTGCGGTAGGTATATATACCTTTGACCCGGATAATCTCAACTAATAAATGTCCTCAGAGGCTTACAAGGCACTTACAATGCCTACTCGGAACGAACGGGACTACGCATCCCGCACGGTGCCACAATAGTCTTCTCGCTCGCGTACGTCTGTTAGTAATTGTTCTTGGACTCTTTCGGACTAATATCTTCCAGGTGCGGTCAAATCATGTACGCGTTCTTCCTTCGGCCAGATACACTTCCGCGATCATACATCGCATGGTAAATTCTCCCCATCTCAAACTTCACCGCCCTCACAACCACCCAGGATCCAAGAAGCCAGCAAGGCTGACCCAAATTCCTTCGTACTGAACCGCCGCGCTGTCCGCGAGCACGTCATCGACCTTCCCGCGCTCGACCGCCTCGTCGCCCACCCCAGCGTCACGCCCTCAAACCTATCCTCCCTGATCGACTTGCGCGAGCGCGCCGTGGCCGGTGCCGCCAATCTCCCCACTATGCCCCGTGCTACGCTTTACATCCGACGGGGGACGGCTGCACGGAAGCTGCGGGTGTGCGTTTCCTCGAGGTGGTGCGCTGGATGCTCCCCATTTACGCGGCGCTGCACTTCGTGCCTAGTATTCTCCTGCGGTGGAGTCTGTTCCGCAGGGACCCACTCCGCTTGCTGGCGCATGCGGGCGTCGGGAGTATACGCAGCTCGGCGTTCCTCGGGACGTTCGTCGTCATCTGTGAAGGTGTGTCTATACGATCTTGTATGAGGACTGAAGTACTGATAACCCACTCCAGGCGTCTTCTGCATTAAACACAGCCTCTACGAGCGCATCATGGCTCTTCCTGCATCCTCCGCCCTCCGTCCTCCTCCCCCAACGCCTGGTCGATATCCTCATCTCCAAGGGGACCTGGTGGTTTTCAGGCTTCGCCGGGGCTGGCGCTGCTCATCGAGGATCGCCGACGGCGCGCGGAGTTGGCAATGTACGTCCTGCCGAAGGGCCTCGAAAGCCTGTGGGCCGTCGCCCGTGGGCATGGGTTCGTCCGATACCGGCAACTGGGGTGAGGGCGTGCTAACGGGTGTCGGAATGGGAATGGTGATGGTGAGTGTGTTCGCTTTGTGTTGTTGACCTTCCACTACTTATTCGCTTTGCAGACTATCTACCAGAACGACCCACAGCATCTGTCTGGCCTCGTGCGGAAGATATTGTATCAGTTCATTGGACCAAACTGATTGTGCGTTTTCATTTTCGAACTGTACGCTACAGACTATCAGAAGAATAGCAAGTGCAGCAAAGCGCCAGATTGTAGTAATATAAATGATATTTCGGTCGATTACGTTCCTTTACTAGGCACCACCGCGGTTAT
>JARIHR010000201.1:0-40569 GCA_029281495.1 Mycena filopes | reverse complement strand
ACCTACCAGTCGGGATACGGGCTAATTGAAGTCATTTCACCCTGTGTGGACTACGGTATGACCGGGCCATCGAAGACTCAAGACGTGTACATTGGAATTCAATGGTCTGCGGATTTGACGGATATCAAGAACGTACTCATTGAAATTCTATGGTCATCAAACCCGTCAAATTTCGATGTCTCCCGGGATAGGCGTGTACAAAATAACGAGGTACGAGATAGTTTTTTGTAGCGTCTGTCTACGAGAGACTAAGTACCTCGGAGCGCGCGTCGTTCATCACATACACCGTCCTCGACAAGCCCATCCCTATCCAGCTCGGGGACAACAGCGAGATCCATGCTATCGGAACAGGAACGAGTGCGCGGCGCATCAAGAGTCCGACCGGAGTTCAGACGGTCCACTTCACGCGCACGCTGCACGTTCCGAAGCTCGCTGGCTCGCTCCTATCCGTTGGGCAGCTGACGGCCATCCCAGGCGTCAAGCTGGAGTTCGAGGGAAGGGTGTGCTTCATCAAGCTTCATGGAGTTACGCTCTGCGAGGCTGTTTTCAAAGACGGCCTCTACACCTTGGAACTGGCGGACGCACCTGCATCCGCTGCGCGCTCGACCGGTAACCCATCCCTCCTCTCAAGGCCAAAACCCCGCGCCCGCTGGTAAGCGCCTCGACATCCTCACGCTGCATCGCCGTCTCGGCCATCTGAACTTCTCCGACCTCAGGAAACTCGTCTCGTCGGGGATGGTCGATGGTGCGGAGATGGGTCAGTGGGATGACGATGTGGTGTGTAAAGCGTGCCTTCAAGGAAAAGCTTCGCGGAAGCCATTCCCAAGCCACGGGAGACGTCGTGCTAGTCGTGTTCTAGAGTTAGTTCACTCAGATATGGTTGGCCCTCTCCCAAATTCCATTGGCGGAAACCGCTACTTCATCACATTCACGGATGACTACACCGCGCACCTCGATGTCGACTTCATGAAGCATAAGAGCAGCGCGCTCCATCGGTTCCGCGTGTGGAAGGCTCGCGTTGAGAAGGAAACCGGCCAGAAGCTCGGAAAGATTCGCACTGACAATGCGGGTGAGCTCACTTCAGATGAGTTCGAGGCGTATCTGCAATCTGAGGGCATAATTCATCAAACGACTGCTCCCCACACGTCCCAGCAGAACGGCGTCGCCGAACGCGCAAACCGCACGTTGGAACTTGAAGATACATAGCGCGAGGGCAAATTTGATTGAGGCTGAGCTGCCCATTGGATTCTGGCCCGACGCGGTGCTCTACGGCGCCGTGACACGGAACTTCTGTCCAACGCGCGCTTCGCTCGACGGGCGCATCCCAGAGGAGGCGTGGACAGGTGAACGGCAGAGCATCGCGCATCTGCGCCCTTTTGGATGCGAGTGTTACGTGCAGGTCCTGCCAGAAAAGAGCCGCCCGACGTTGTCCAAGAAAGCAGTCAAATGTATTCTCCTGGGGTACTACGCACTCCCGGGGACGCAGTCGAAGGCCTACAAATGCTATGATAGGACGACGCGCAAGGTTTATAAAACTAGGGATGTGACGTTCGTTGAGCGCGGAGCGAGTTCTGGGTGGACTGAGGTGATAACGGACCTTCGAAACCTTCCACCCATTATTCCCAATCCTCCTGCTCCTGGGGCACCCTCTACCCCCAATGATGCGACACTTCCCTTGCCTGCAGACACGGTGGATGCTATGGATGTTGGAAACGAGCCCGAGACGGAGGTGGAGGAGCATAGGGAGGCGGATGCAGAGGAGGAGGAGGCTGCTGAGGTCGTTGTCGAAGCGCCGCTGGCGCCGAGGACGCGCAGGCTGCCTTCGCGCTTCGATGGAATGGTCGACGAGCGCGCGAAGCTACCTAAAGGTCGCTATAAGCCCAAGACAGCACCGGAAATCGAGGACGTACCTGAGCTTGAGGAGGAGGAGGAGTTCCAAGCTCAGGCCCGTGCTGCCCGAGTTCCAGAGTCCTCAATTCCCGTCCCGTTGACGTTCAGGCAGGAGTGGGCCAATGCGATGGCGGCCGAGTTTGGGTCGCTCGTGGACACCGGGACCTTCGAGTATGTCGATGCTCCAGAGGGCCGAAGGGTGATTACATGCAAGTGGGTGTTCAGCGTGAAGACGAACCAGTGGAACGAGTTCGAGCGCTTCAAAGCGCGCCTCGTTGCACGCGGGTTCACACAGATTCACGGCATCGATTACAAAGAAACCTTTGCCCCTGTCGTCAAATTCACCTCGCTCCGTGTCATGTTCGCCCTCGCTGCCCACCATGGTCTCATTATTTACCAAATGGACGTCGTCACCGCCTTCCTCAATGCTGATCTCGATGAGGAAATCTACATGTCCCAACCTCCTGGCCTTCCGCCGAAGCTCAACGCGCACGGCCAAGAAATGGTTTTGAAATTGCATAAATCCATCTACGGCCTCAAACAAGCCTCCCGCCAGTGGTACCGGCTCATTAATTCGATAGTCAAATCCCTCGGCTTCACAGTAATATACGCGGCGGTGGAAACGGCAGTGGCCGGCATCGTTCGGCATCATTAACCAGTGGCGGGCAGTGTGGCCTCCATTGGAATCCAGTGTAGGTTGGTGTTGCCCGATTCTCTAATAATTTACATTGATATCCAATGGCGTTCAGTGGAAACCGGTGTATCAATCGTCTCTCAAAACACACCAACATGCAGTGCAATACACTGGCCTCTAGTGGAATCTGTTGCACTACGGCGGGGCCTGAATGCATCTGATCCCACTGAAATCCAACAATTCATGGTGGATTTCATCGAATATTGCTGGCTTACAGTGGATCTCGTTTTGGGACTATATACACTGGGCTACACCAGATACCACTGGATTCCGCTGCATACCGGTCTCGCACATTGAGCAAAAAAAGTGGTTGGTTGGAAGTAGACACCAAATTTACAACACCTCGCCTGTCGCGGCTGCCCAAAATTCCTCCGTAAGTCCCAGCTTCTTGTCGGCAACCTTCCTCTCGATTTTCTCCGCAATATACCAATCATAAGGACTTGGACGTAGAAGTCCATAGTTTCACAATCGGAACATCTGCCGCAATTGAGACTCGAAGCCGTTTGAGCCAAGAGTTTTCAACTGTTCAGCAGTTTTCCGTGTTTTGAAAGCGCGAGTTTTGAATGCTGGACGCCCATTAGCATCCTGCTCGAACGAGGACGATATCTTGGTTGTGAACCATTGAGCGGTGCTTGGATTACACCACAAGACGGCCAGAACATCGGGTTTGCGCGGTGTCCCGATGTAATGCCATGCGTCAACGATAAATCTCGTTGCGGTTGAGCCAAGGATCATTTGGATTTTGGGTAACGATGTGGCGAAGGAGGGTCGCTGTAAGAGTAGAAGGGGATTATAGGTTGAGACTGCTATGGCAGCTCGCTCGGACACAGAGGGACTCGGACACAGAACACAGATGAACGCAGGAAGCAAGAGCGATAACCGAATATATTGATACGCGACTACTACCTACGTCGTAGCACGCCGAACCAAACACCTAATTCTAACAGTCGCAGGCATCATCGTAGGCGATGAAGCTGGGTCGGAACGTCGGGAACTGGGCCCAAACACGATTAATGATTGCCAAGACTTGAGGCATGCTCTCCGAGCGGTAGCACTTTCCCCAACCAACGGGAAAACCGCACGCAAGTTGAACTGTTTGTAAGCAGTAGGTGGACTTGGCTTTGAACGTGTGCACTATTTCTTGGGTTTGACTTCTTCCTTCTCCCCAACGGACGCCGGCGACGCTGGACGCGAAGTAGGCTCGGCGCTACTCTCAGAATCTAGGGGATCATTAGTCAAGTTCAACCACAGGAACAGGCCGAACTTCGTCGCTTCCTCGGGCGCAGCGGCGGTCTTGGCGGCCTTTTTGTGGACGGAGAGCTTCGAAAAATTCGCCGGAGGGTTGACGGGAATCTTATGCTCGAGCAGGGATTTATGCGCCCTTGGAACGCGTTGAGTAAGGCGTCACAAAGGTATGAGTAAAATTTGACTTACCCGGTGAGTTCCTTCGCAGGTGGCTGCGCCGCGTCATCGACGGTCTTGTCGACACTGTTACGTCCTCCGGCCTTGGGCGCGGTACGGTGCACAAAGAGCGGAAGAAACTGCGGGTCGTCCGCTGCCTCGGGGTGATTGCGCATGTACTGCTGGATTGTCGAGCGCAGCACCTTGACTGACTGCTCACCATCCTTGCCCATCGCCACAGCAATAGCCTGGAGCTCCACCTTGAGCTTTTTAGAAAGGGCGACGTCGGTATACGGGATAGCGGACATGGTAGAGGTCACCGTCAGTGGGCGGTAAGCGAGGTTCGCAGCAGTGGAAACTAGCCTTTTATGGTGGCCGACTTGTGGCCGACAGGCGGGCCACGCATACCTAGCAACGGAGATGATCCATGTTTTGATACAGATGGACCTGAAACAGGTACCACCTTACATTCGTCTTCACTGGAATCCACTGGAGGTTGGTGGTGGTCGGTGAGAGAGAGTGCATCACAAGCCGATGGAGATCACCGGACGCGGTTATCTTATCTTGTCATTCCGTGGGAGACAATATCTAACAGCATCGCGTGATGGCCACCAGTGTCCACCAACATCCGTTGGTGGCCAGTGTTGTACACCAGTGTACTTTCCACTTCCGGGTATATTACTCCGGCTTCACCCGACTACAGTCCGACCACAGCATTTACCTCTGCCGGCGCGGGGACATCATCGTCGTTATTGCGCTGTATGTTGACGACCTTCAGGGTGCTACCAACGACAAACCAACCTGGGATGTTCTGAAGTCAAAGCTCTCGGCGCGTCTGAAGATGAAAGATCTTGGTGTCGCCTTGGGTGTCGCGTCATATTGTCTCGGTCTTGAAATTTCTCAAAACCTCGACACGCAGACGGTACGCATCTCCCAGAAGAAGTATTTCTAGGGCGTGCTCGAACGCTTTGGGATGGCTGACTGCCGCGCTGTGTCCACGCCATTTCCCGTTGGCACCAAACTCACGAAGGAGATGGCGCCGAGGACACGGGAGGAACGGGCGCTAATGGCCGGGAAGGACTACCTCGGAGGTTTGGGGGTCTGTGATGTACGGGATGCTGGGATCACGACCTGACCTGGCGTTTGCTGTTGGGATGCTCAGCCGCTTCAGCTCCAATCCGGGCATTGAGCATTGGAATGCGCTGATGCATCTGCTCCGTTACATTCGAGGCACACTCGATCTGGGCATTACCTACCGCGGCCCGGGACACCTCGCAACACCCTTCCCTGCCACGTTGAACTGTTACACGGATGCTGACTGGGCGGGGGAGAAGGACAAGTTGCGCTCGACGTCGGGGACTGTGGTCCTCCTTGCAGGCGGTCAGTTTCTTGGATCAGCCGTCTACAAAGTGTTGCCGCTCAATCGACGATGGAGTGAGTACATTGCGGGGAGCCATTCGGGTCGCGAGCTGATGTTCATCCGGAATCTGCTCGGCGAGCTCGTGGGTCAGCCGCTGGATCACCCGTCACCCATGCACTGCGACAACCAGTCGGCAATAACTGTTGCCGAGAACCCAGCGATGCATGACAAGGCGAAACATATTGCTTTGAAGTACCACAATATTCGGGACTACATCGAGGACGGCGATGTTACCATCCACTGGCACTACTGTGCATCTAATGCAAATCCCGCGGACCTCCTCACGAAGATCCTTCCCCGCGATACGACGCTGCGCTGCCGTCGCATGATTGGTTTGGAATAGATGGACCGTCTGGACTGCGAGGTCAGGGGGAGTGTTGTAGTATCGACCTCGCGTCCAGTCGTGTCCCGATGGGGACCGCGGATTGTGGGGGTCGTGTATATTCTAGATGCCTGCGCCGATCTCTTCAGTCTGAAGAGAACGGTCGCAGGTGAGTAATCTGTATCATACCTTTAATATATGGTGCCCGCCACTTAGTCACCACCTCTGCGTGACAACTGCAACTACTGCCGCACATATTTACCTATTTTTCTTTCCCCTTGCCAGACGACTCCTTTTCATGAGTAGAACAGATCCCCAAGACCGATTCTTAATAGCTAAATATCTGGGGGAGTGATAATCTTTTGAACCACCCGATTTGGCAGTCTGAGCCATCCAGGGGTATTCTCCGTCAAAGCTGCATACAGGTAGCATGCGATATGTGTTGCTGCAGCCTTGAACTCATGCAGTTCAGTCATTGGTCATTGTCACAGGTCAAGTATTAGCCTTCAGAGAACAAGAATTTGCGCTTCCAACAGGCCAGAAAAGGGCAAAAAAAAAGAAAATGCCTCCGGCCGATTTGGCAGTAGTGCAGCAGAGGTGGTGACTAAGTGGCGGGCACCATAGTTAGTCTGAAGAGAACGGTCGCAGTTGAACGCACCCTGAACTGACCTAAACACTCCCCACTCTTTACACTTTCCTCTCCCTATGTCAGATCTCAACGCACCGCCGTTCACGCAGCAGCCGCAAGCTCATCCTGAGTTCGATGTCGACAACTTCGGTCGGACCTGGTTCCGCTATCCTGCCAGTGGGCGGCAACTGGCAGCCCTCTCCTCGACCAAGCCTTCGTACGTGTTCGATCTGCCGATTCAACTTTTGAGGGCGGGTCCGCTGCTTCTGCACCGTTGACGACGGTTCAAGCTGCCCAGGTTTGTGTCGAATCCGCTCTGTTGTTATGCGACAACTCATATGTTCAACAGTTCAACGACCGTCCTGGTCCATCGCATGCCTCTTCCTCACCGCTCTGGGCCTTCCTTCCTCCCACCACTTCCCGACGGACGACGACGCCGACCTCCGAGACCACGCCACCATCGCCAAATCGCGCGTGAATAGAATCAAGTTCAGACGTACAATCTGATTGCCTAGGTTCGCACAATCGGGTTTTAATCTCCGGTACGTATACATGTATACGTCAATTTGGTCAATTCCTCATCAAGAATCCGGGTACATACCTCGGCCGCCCCACCCTCCCTGCCTCGGGTCCCGATGTGACCGGCCCGAACCCCCTTGGTTCCAGTCGTTATTCAGCTGTCCCTATTGATCAACCCTCATCATACCACGAATAACTACTGGCTCGAGTCTACGATTGTTCGAGCGCTTAGACCAACCAGTTTATAAAACCCAGTTTGTGAACTTGAACCGGAAATTACTACTTCAAATTAGAAACCGTTTTCTTGTGGGTCTGGGAAGTATGACAGGACCCTATTCGGCGTCCGCCGTTCAGGACATTTATCATACGGGCCGCGCTCTGGCTTTCTACGCTCCTGTTTACTGTCCATGGTGCTTGAGCGTATTCACCTTTCACCACCAATGACTTCAAGTTGGGTTCTCGGTGGACCCCGGATGGCTCTATTTTTGGCACATCCGGCGCAGGACACACTCTGTGTATATTTTGCAGGCCGCCTGTTGACCCGCCGCTCAAACAACTTGGCGAGATCCGAGTCTGCGAGGACCAACGGGAAATATCCTTCATTGTCGTGAACTTGTTCCACGAAATTGTCTGTTCGAAAGCCTTCAGGGTGGCCGAGGAAATGTCAGTGAGGTTGTCTAAGACCACACGTCACTGACCACCACTAGAAAGACCTTCACGCTCGGTTCCTCCGCCCAGGCGTTCAAAGGCGATGTCTGGACCCTTATTTGGCACGACGATGGCGTTAAATGGAATGTAGCGACCACCTGACACATGTGCACAAATGATCACGATAGTCAGCCAGATCAGCATACGACAAGCAGATAAGACTCCCCATTCAGTGGCAACCGTTCACATGCACACGGCAGGTGGTGGTAGTATCGTCATTCAGCTTCTCGTGGAAGTTCCTGAATGCACTCGAAGCACGATAGTTGTCGGAGCCATTGGGATAAACTTGTTGATGACGATGCGCCGGACGGCTGGAGGGCAGATCGATGCAACATTCCGAGGTTCCTGGGTACAATCATAATATATAGATATATATATTTTTGGAGTGTTTGGTGTTACTGTACCATTCCGTAGGGACTATGGTGCCCCTCACTTAGTCACCACCTCTTTTGTACAGCGGCCAAATTGGCCGTGAAGATTTTTGAATTTTGCAGCCCTATGAGGCGCAAATTTCGTTGACAAAATCATCTTGAAACCTTTGTTGAAGGGAGATAACTGCACCAGAGGCATATTTCTCCAGGTATCAGGCTTGAGGGCCCACAATCTATGCATTTGGATGACCTTGGGGGCAAAGATTGTTGGAGATGCAATCCGGCATCGCGAGAAGGTGCTCGAACGCTGACTGATGGATGACTGATGATTTGTGATCCGGCCGAGTGGCCGAGTCAACCCCGAGTTGAATCGGAATATTCTAGATTAATTAGCTACAGTATAAATACCAGTAGGATGAGGGACAGACCCTCATCAGCTTGTAAACCCTGGTCTAATAACCATTTGTGCAATCTTACCCGGATTATAACAACACAAGCTGATAGTTTGCACAACCCCGACGACTACTAGGCATCTTTGATCGCTCTCATCATCTTATCATGTCGACCCCCCACGTCAATATCAACTCCCTTCTTTCGACCGTTCCGAAGTTGAATCGGAAGAACTTCCATCACTGGAAATTTGCGATCTCGATGGTCCTCCGCAGAGCTGGATGTTGGGATATTGTCCAGAACAAAGAGCCCCGACCCGTTACGAGGGACGCAGCAGAGAAATGGGATATGAAGGCAGAGGAAGGATTGACTGCTATTGGTCTCACTGTGGATAGTGACCAGTACCAGTATATCCAGGATGCGAAGAACGGAGTAGAGGCTTGGAAGGCATTGGCCAAGATCTACGAGAAGAACAGCCGAGCGTCAAGACTCAAGGCAGCTGCAAGACGACCGCCGACTCATGATCAAGCAGATTCAAATCTTTGGGCCCTGGTGAAATTCAAGTTCCCCTTCAAGCCTCAAGCTTCAAGATTCAAGCCCTCTTCCTCCTCAAGCTCCATCTCAAGCCTCAAGCTATCAAGCCTCAAGCTACAAGTCGTTGAAAGCCCGCATCAAGTACGCCGCCGCCGCGCCGGATCATACGTATTTGTTCGAATATTTCCCCGTTCTCTGTTCATATAGTGATACCTCTATTATTTGACCTCTGTAATTTGCTCAATACATCTGTTTCCACTGCATTGCAATTTGCCCCCGTCGTCCATTTGGTCCAGCAAGAAATCGAGAGCGGCGGATGATCAATGATCAAAGATGCCCGGTGAATTGCGGAGAGCCGAGTCTACCCGAGTCTACCGAGGTCTATCCCGACCTACTGCTCTACCATTCTACCGGTCTACCGGATCTACCGTAGACATCCCACACTACCCTGCATCCGATAGAGGGGGGGGGTGTCAGAATATGAGTTCTTCTCCGGCGCGCCCCGGCCTACGGCCCGTGATAGCAATAGCTGTCAGATGTATAACAGTGTAGATATAAACCGTACCCTCCTGTTCCTCTCCCTCAGTCTTTGATCCCACATAGCGGGAGACTGAGGGTGAGTCTCTTACTTAGTTTTCCTTTAGTTCTTTACTTATTGTGTAGTTACTGCGCTACCCGCGCATTTACAGGTATTTAATATACAGTCTTTGATCCCACATAGCGGGAGACTGAGGTTACTGCGCTACCCGCGCATTTACAGATCTTGACAGGTTATGGGCCCCGGAGCGCTAGTGCTCTGAGACGTACCTTCAAGAAAGACTCACCGCTCGCTCATCAGAGCTAGAAGCACCGCCGAGCATTGCCTCGCATCAATCACCCGACCCACTGCCGATTTCCCCTCGGAGTTTCTCACAGATGACAGATACATCCGCCACTCTCTCTACTGCTGCCGACTGGACATCATTCCGAGTCCAGGCTCAATCGGAACTCCGGCGGGAGGGGGTTTTTACCCTCCTGGAGCCTATCATCACAGCCCCCTCTGCTGCTGATGCTCTTGCTGCTGCAATAGCGAACATTCCTCTTCCCAGTACTCCTGGTTCTACCTCAGCTGTTGGTATAGCTTTCAAGGACACACCACCCGAGCGCAACAGCCGTGCTCTGGGTATAATCACCAAGTACTTGTCTACCGAGCTTGCTCTCGAACATCTTGACGAGTCCAATGCTGGTGTCCTCTGGGCTAAACTGCGGAAGCGGTTTGAAGAGGAAAATGCTGCAGATACAGCTATGGGTGTCCTCACATCTCTCTTTGCCACCAAGCTTGCGCCGGAGGTTGAGGGGGAACCCTTTGATAAGGCAAAGCTCACTAGCCATATTGGAGTTGTCAGATCTCATCTCGACACTTTGACACGGCTGAAATTCCCATTTTCTGCCGAGCTTCAGCCTCTCATCTTGCTTGGCACTTTGCCGGACAACAACAAGTGGGCCTCTATTAAAGGGAATATCATCTCTTCCTTGGCACAGGGTTGAATTGGGACAAAGTCCGAGCTCGCATCATAGGGCTTGGAAAAGAGCCCACTCACCCGGATGATGAAGTTGCCATGGTTTCCAAACCACAGAGCTCCAGTAAAGCCCAGTCATCCTCCAGCAGTGGCGACAAGTACTGCCTTCGTCATGGCCACAATAAATCCCATGACTCTGACCACTGTTTTCACTTGAAGAACCTGGTTCAGGAGGACAAGAAGGGTAAATCCAAGTCTGGGAAGCAGACCAGAAAGCGTAGCTCAAAGGCAAATGCCTCTGCTGCCTCTGAATCTGATTCTGAGGATGATGATAGTGCCCATGTAGCTTCTGTATCTTCCAAATCCTATGCTGCTATGTCCGCTTATATCTCGAGTGACTCAAATGGCTCAAAACTGGTCATTCTCCTCGATTCCGGGGCATCCCGGGTAATGAGCCCAAATCTGGATTGGTTTGAGACAGGGACTTACCAGGTTCTCAACCCCCCTCGAAGGGTTCGCCTAGGCAATGATACATATTGTGATGCCATAGGCATTGGGACTCTTCGTTTCTCTTGCAAAACAAAGCGAGGAATGACCCAACTATCTCTAAAGCGAGCATTGCATATCCCATCTTTTGGGCTAACCCTTGTGTCTGTTCAGCAAATAACAAAAGCCGGATACAAGTGTATCTTCCAGGGCGATGAATGCATTGTTCGGGACCCCAAGGGGAAGCGCATGATCGAAGCGACCCAAAAGAAAGGTCTTTATCACATGGCATGCACTCCGCTAAGCCAAGATCCACATGCTTTGTTTGCAATGGACATCAACCACCTGCATAAAATCTCGGGACATACAAATTTCCAGTTGCTTCAGAGGTCTGTAAGCAAAGGCCGGCTTGGTGAAATCACTTCCTTGACAGGCATGCCAAAATTCTGTGAGCCTTGTGTGATTGGGAAAATGAAGAAGCTCCCATTTCCCAAGAGCCGGACCCAAGCTCGTGGTCCTTTGGATATTGTCTCGAGTGATGTAGGTGGGCCTGTTACAACCGGAAGCCCCAGGCGGATATCGCTACTGGGTGGTGCTTGTTGATCACTCTTCTAATCACGTATGGGTTCTGTTTGCAAAGAAGAAATCTGAAGTCTATAGCCTACTAAAGGCATGGAGAAAATATGTGGAAGCACATTTCCGCAAACAGATTGCAAACTGGGAGTTCTGTGAAGGTTGGACTCGATTCTTCCGCACAGATGGAGGAGGAGAGTTTACTTCCAAGGAAATGGAAGCAGAGTTCAAGAGGCTAGGAATCATACACCAAGTAACAGCACCATATACACCTGAGCAGAATGGTGTTGCAGAGAGGATGAACGAAACCCTCGTTACTCGAGCTACTACGATGCTCATTGATTCCCGTCTACCTCAAAAATTCTGGAAACTAGCCCTGCTTGCAGCAGCCTACACTATAAACCGAACTCCTACCTCTGCACAGAGCTTTCGCATCCCACACGAAATATTGTATGATCAACCCGTGAACATAAACCACCTGCACCGCTTCGGATGTCCTGCATATCCCCTGATTCCAAAGGAGAAGCGGCACAAACAGAAATTTGGTGATAAAGCCAGCCGCTGTGTCTTTGTTGGATATCATGAAGGAAGTAAAGCTTATGACTTGCTCGTGATCAACAAGGACGGTACCTATGGTAAAATCATAACCTCGAGACATGTGAGGTTCAACGATGATGAACCATTTACTACGGTACAACCTCCAATGGAGCCAAAAGCAACTTCTAGGGAACAATTTGAGAGAGTATCCCCAAAGTCTGCTCCCCAGATCAACCTCATATTACGATGAGAGTGACGACACAGACATTCCACTACAACCTAATCCAGGTTCAGTGGGGGCTCCTCCAATCCCTGTTGCTCCACCACCAAGAGACAGTCCACCTCAGGCTGATCCTTTACCATTGCCAGATGATATTCCATCTGTTGCACACCCATCCGAGAGGGGGAATCCACCACTCCGAAAAATTGCTGGTGTCAGAACTGAACCCCCTCGAAGAAGCACTCGCACTCATGTGCAAGCTGAGCATCCGAGCAGCCAGTATGAGCGAATTGCACAGAGGCCACAGACACAGTCTAAAGCCCAGCGTGCAGCTGAGCGCGCAGCACAAAAAGAAGCACAGAATGATGTCCCATCCTCATCCGAATCTGAACCTGAACTTGATGACCCTACAGAAGCTGTCCTCCTTGCAAGTCTTGATGAAGTCATTGCAGAAGCATTCACCGCACAGCAGAGCCCACTTGATCCTCCGAGCTGGGATGCCGCTATGGATGGTCCTAATGCTGACGAGTGGGTTGCTGGACTGAACGAGGAGCTTGCAGCTTTCCAGGAGAATGATGTCTACGACGTTGTTCCAATTCCTGAGGGCATAAAGCCTATCAAGTCCAAAATTGTGCCAAAGGTCAAGACCGATGAAAAAGGTCAAATAGCACGATACAAGGTTCGGATTGTAGCTCGAGGGGATACCCAGAAGGAGGGCATTGACTACAAGGAAGTTTTTGCTCCTACCGCCAATCTGGAGTCTGTCCGCATTATCTGTGCACTTGCTGCAAAGTACAATCTTGAGCTCGAGCAAATGGATGTCTCAACAGCTTATCTCAATGGGGAACTTGAAGAGGAAATCTACTTGATGCCTCCAAGTCCTGTTGAGATCCCAGAAGGTCATTGCTGGCGCCTGAAGCGATCCTTATATGGTTTGAAGCAGGCAGGAAGAACCTGGAATCGAACTCTCGACTCCAAGCTTCTGAAGCTAGGATTTCATCGACTCAACTCCGAAACTTGCCTCTATGTTTACAAAGAAGGCAACCAGACCTGTTTCGTTGTAGTCTATGTCGATGACCTGCTTCTTGCTGCCACTTCCAAGGAGTTCTCCCAGAAAAGCAAGGGAATGCTCTCTTCCAGCTTCAAAATGCGAGACCTGGGTACAGCTAAATATCTTCTTGGCATCGAGATTGTCCGTGACCGCAAAAAGCGCACAATTGCTCTGAACCAGCGTCAATACATTGACAAAGTTCTTGCTCGCTATGGCATGGTAGACTGCAAGCCAGTTTTCACTCCAATGGCAACAGGCACTGATCTTAGTGCTTTTGACCCTGAGAATGACCAGACAATCCCTCAAATGGCTCTTGTCGAGGGTGGTCCTGCTATGTCTTACCAGAGTGTCGTTGGATCTGCCATGTATGCCATGCTTGGGACACGTCCAGATATTGCCCACACAGTCGGAGTTCTTGGACGATTTAGTGCAAATCCTAAAAAGATTCATTGGGCTGCAGCCAAACGACTCCTTCGATATCTCAAAGGCACTCGGGATTGGGCACTGCACTATGATGGAGCTGACCTGGGCATGGACATGACCTTCTATGGTTACAGTGATGCAAACTGGAATGGAGACCGAGATACCTCCCGTTCGACCTCTGGTTATGTCTTCATTGCAAGCCGTGGAGCCATTGGTTGGTCAAGTCGCAGACAATCCATGGTCGCACTATCGTCAACAGAGAGTGAATATATTGGCCTTGCCAATGCTGGGCAGCATTTAGCCTGGCTACGCTCATTCTTTGATGAACTTGGGCATTCACAAAACAACCCAACAGAGTTGCGATGCGACAACCGAGCTGCCATCATCCTATCTCAGGATCCGCAATATCGTGCACGGACTCAGCATATACAGCGCAAATATCACTTCGTGCGAGATGACTTGGTCCGTCATGGTGAATGTGTTGTACTCTGGTATCCAACAGAGGACATGGTAGCAGACATCTTCACAAAGGCTCTACCTCACGACAAGCATTCAAAGTTTTGTCTCTCAATGGGACTACGGCCTGGGTCGAGTGGGGGTGTCAGAATATGAGTTCTTCTCCGGCGCGCCCCGGCCTACGGCCCGTGATAGCAATAGCTGTCAGATGTATAACAGTGTAGATATAAACCGTACCCTCCTGTTCCTCTCCCTCAGTCTTTGATCCCACATAGCGGGAGACTGAGGGTGAGTCTCTTACTTAGTTTTCCTTTAGTTCTTTACTTATTGTGTAGTTACTGCGCTACCCGCGCATTTACAGGTATTTAATATACAGTCTTTGATCCCACATAGCGGGAGACTGAGGTTACTGCGCTACCCGCGCATTTACAGATCTTGACAGGGGGGGGGGGGGGGGGGGGGGGGGGGGGGTGACTACCAGTCTATAAGACTACTCAAGCCTATCCAGAGCTACCTAGTGAGGGGGCAGTTTCCAGATGTTGGCCTCCTTGGAGCTTTGACCTTCCAATCTGGCTCAAGTCGGGTCGCCAACCCTCCAGGAATGTATAAATTGTGCAGGGCTGCAAGGTGAGCTTGCTATTCATGCCTTGATTTATAACTTACCTGGCAGCTGCACAAGTTGCCGTCTCAACTGCCCTCTCGACGGTGAAGACTAACTGCTTTATTGCACCCGGAGCTGTGTCGCGCAGGCGCCGTAAGTATTGGGTGGAATTTTGGTACGTTCTTTGTTCGAGGTTCCTCCCCTCGTTCTCCCTGTTGTAGTATCGACCTCGCGTCCAGTCGTGTCCCGATGGGGACCGCGGATTGTGGGGGTCGTGTATATTCTAGATGCCTGCGCCGATCTCTTCAGTCTGAAGAGAACGGTCGCAGGTGAGTAATCTGTATCATACCTTTAATATAGTTAGTCTGAAGAGAACGGTCGCAGTTGAACGCACCCTGAACTCTTGACCTACAACAGGTTATGGGAACCCCGAACGTTTCTAGTACGCGCTATGCTTTTACCTTGCTCGACAACACCAACTGGGACACCTGGTCATTCAAGGCTCAGTCCAAGCTTGAAGATGAAGAGCACTGGCGATACATCACCGGTCCTTGGGTTTTTCCAACACTGATACAGCAGCAGAATGCTGTCGACCCGGACACGGGCACCGTCGACGTGGAGGTCGTGAATCCCGCTTACGCAGATTGGCGATGAGAAGACGAAGCGCAGGATCACCGAGATGGTCAGTGACGCCCAGGTGGCTAGTCTCTTCTAAACAGACTCTACAACAAAAAAATCTCGTACCTCGAATGTTGTACCAGGTGGCATACATTCGAGACGCCAAGACGTCTGCAGAGATGTGGAACAATTTGCGCGCCATCTACGAGCCAACAGGTATGCTGTCGATGATTGCGATTCACGAGAAGCTCGCGACCATCAAGTACAAGGGCATCGAGAGCGGGCCGCTACAAGCTCACCTCGATATCATCCTTGGGTACTCCAACGATTTGAAGCGGGGGCATGATGCAGTCAGCGACTACAAGCTTATCCAGCTCACACTCCAGAGTCTTCCGGAGGATTGGACCGGTCTCATCCAGACCTTGGGTGTCGTCGGCGCAATGATGACGTTCAACGCCGCAACACCGGTCCTCCTGCAGGAGGAGAAACGACAGCGCAATGCGCTCGAGAAGAGACAACGCGAGGAGCATGCGCTCAAGGCGCATACGGAGCACCTCGCGCTGGCGAAGGCGCACGACGACGAGGTCGCTGCGAAGACGCTCAAGGCGTACTTCGCCTCCGTCGGAGGAAGTCAGCGCGGTGGAGGCGGTGGCGGACGAGGAGGACGAGGAGGAGGACGTGGTGGTACCGGCGGCGGCATAGATTGGAAGCGCGACATGACGTGCTACGGATGCGGGAAGAAGGGCCAACATCCGGCGCGATTGTCCGCTCGATGCGCATCTGGGAATCGACCAGTCGCTAGGTAGTGCTCAGGAGAGCTAGGTAGGGCCATAGAGCCAGATCCACCCCCCCCTCTTTCAGAGGAGTTCCGTAGAGAAGCCAAGACTCCTTAGAGCGGCGTAGAGTCCGCGTAGAGTCCGCGTAGAGCACCTACGCGGCCGCAACAAAAGATCACTGGCAGTTTGCCGGCAGTTCTGATCCATTCAAATTCAGATGCAATGCGTCGGATCACGAAATAATGGCGAGAAAAATGTATTTGAATTCTACACAGTGCAGTACGACGAGCTACATAAGCCCAAGCCTAAAGGGAAAGCGGGAGGAGCCAAGATCGGAATCTTGAAGTTGACTTGTGCCAAAATCTTGAGCATTCGTGAGATGCCAATCCCCGAGTAGACTTGAGGAGGGAAGCTTGTGCAGTGTGTTCTTGAGTCCAATGTTCTTGAGTCTTGAGGGTGCTTGAGGCTGAGATTGAGCAAATCTTTGAAGTGGGGGCGGGAAGAAAGACGGAATCCAAGACGTGCCATGTCGACTGTTTATATGGAATCCACGCCGCGGTTAAAAAGCACGGGATGTGAAGACAAAATGATATGTCAGAGTGTCCAGGGAGAGCAAGGTAGATACTGGGGGGCTCTACAGAGAACGGATGCCTCAGTAGCGAGGCAATCTCTAAGCGGCTCTACGGGGGAGCGACGGCTCTAAGGAGCTCTACGGAGATAATGTCACTCTACCTAGATCACACGGCTCTTTGACACAGAAACCCGTTTCCAGATGCGAAGGGTGACCGGTCAAGTCAAGGAGAGACTTCGCCTTGCAGGTCGACTATGACGCGATGGATGGGGGCGAAGGCGAGCCGAAGGTTCTCCTCACGAAGAAGGCTACCAAGGCCCTTCGTGCCGACGCGCTCTTTGTCGACTCGGGCTCGTCACGCAACCTCACCTCGGAGCTACACGTCTATCCCGGCTGGCACCAAAATTTGATCGGGGGCCCATTGGATTTCAACGATCTGCAGATTTGACGAAGCCCACTGGAAAACCCATAGAAATTCTACAGGCTCATCAAATCCGCTTGGAAAACGACGGGAATCCGAGGCGGGGTGGACTGGATTTGATACATCATTCTTCGCCAAACAATTGATCGTCATCACTTCTCTAGAAATCCAACGAATCCGCAACCCGTTGAATTCCTGTGTCTGCCGGGATTGACGTGTACTTAGTCTGGAGTTGAGCGCGGGCGAAAGTAGGGTGCTCAGCCTATTACCAATGCTGACCAATTTTAGTCAGCCATTTTTTTGCTTCTCCGTCTCTACAGCTACAACAACATTCCAAGTACATGCAATTCAGCAAAATC
Organism: Mycena filopes; assembly: GCA_029281495.1. Classification (NCBI taxonomy): domain Eukaryota; kingdom Fungi; phylum Basidiomycota; class Agaricomycetes; order Agaricales; family Mycenaceae; genus Mycena; species Mycena filopes. The sequence goes on along the minus strand of JARIHR010000201.1, from coordinate 23,101 downwards.
GGTCAATATGGGTACCATTCCGACCCATTCAGAGGTTTATAATATTTTTTTGGTCGCGTTCAAAATTCAACCAAGACCTCGGCCTTTTCCGGTGCCGCGCCATCAAAATTCGGCATCTTTATTCCGGAGGTTTTACACCTCAATGTAGTGACAAGAAATGCTCATTCAGGTCTCCTGAGTGTGCTGAGGCCAGAAGCGACGCGAAAAACGCGTTGTGCATGCCGGGACGAGGCCCGAAAAACCTGTGATTGGTAATAAGCGGAGCAGCGATTCGAACAGCGAGGATATACAAAACCCGGGACGAAGATACATTCGAACCCTCGGCACATTCCTATCAACCCGGCACATTTGCCTCAATGTGCCGTTGTGCCAGTGTGGGCCATCAATTTTGACTTGTGCTGAGGAACACAAGTCCGAATTCACTTTTTTTAATATAATCCTCACCCCAACCTGAACTCTAACCTTAACCGCCTAACCTCTAACCTCTAACCCGAACCACTAACCTCTAACCCGAACCTCTAACCACCTAACTCGAACCTCTAACCTGCTAACCCTAACCCTAACCGCTAACCGGAACCATCCTAACCGGTCTAGCCGACATCATGGGCGGCACATAACGACGAATGTGCCGTGTTTGATTGAATGTGCCGTATGTGCGAATGTATCTTCGTCCCGAACTTTGTTGGTCCCGTCGAACAGGCGCGGCTATCAACAGACTACTACACGCCTATCCCGGGAGACATCGGAATTTGACAGGATTTGATACCCGTTTAAAATCTAATGGTTTTTTTGTCCTGTAATTCTACCATCCAAACTTTGAGTACCTTCAAATATGCAGACCGGTAGATTTCATCGTCCAGCTATGCGATATCAATGATTTCCCTCCTGGCACGGCCTTTTCCTGTTGAAAGCCGATGATTTTGCCACGTGCCTCGCTTGCGCGCATCAATTACGCATCAAAGCGTCTCGACGCGTCCTCCCAAGCCCGCCGCTCTCTTGTGCGGAACAGGGGTCGATGCGTACTCTGCCGGGCGTCTTCCTCGCCTTATTCATCCTTCTTTCTGCTGCTGGAAAAGACTCTCCTCCAATTCAACGGTTCCATGGCGCAACTGGTGAACCCTCAGCGCGAGTTTTTTTCTCGATCTTAAGCTTCTGCAAAACTAATTAGATACTTGGGAAGTGTTCAACAAAAACCGGGCCAACTTGTATCAATGTCTCATTTGCCCCGAAGCCAAGCCCGCCAGCCTCTCAAGAGCCGTGACCCACGAAGATATACAATCTCATGTCGCTCGTGTGCGGACTCTTGATCGCGAGGCTGCTCCGATGTCGAGCCCGCTGCGTAGTCCTTCGAAATCAGCAGCCTCGGCTAGCTCCCGCTCGCGGTCCCCGTCCCCGGCCGCATCTGATCCTGGCACACCCATCGCTGGACTTGCGGCGCCTTTTGATCTCTTTGGAGGTCGACCCTCGGTCCATGGCCCCGGCCCTTCCTATGGACGACCCAAAGTCAGATTTACGATGACTTTGCAGGCGAACTGGTGCACAATAGACCTCATGAAGAATCTGACGACGAGGACGGAGAAGAAGACGAAGATTACGATACTTTCCGAGGACCTGCAAGTGACGACACAATTCCCTCTGAACATCCAGAATCGGAGGGTTTATTGGGTCTATACGATAACCAATTTGCCGAGGAACAACGAAGTACGCTTCCGCCGCTCCCCGTTATTTTACCTGACGTGATTTGCAAAGATCTGGCTCCTCTTCATTCATTGGTAGCCACGGACGACAACGACTGGTGGTGCTGGCGTAGCAAAGAGGTAATCTCACCTCAATTATCCAGATGCTCGATTAATATTGTCTGCAGGAATGTCTCTTGGATGTCATGACGGGGTTTCCTCGTGCGTGTTTTTCGGAGAAGGAACTCAATGCGACGAGGTGGTATGCGAAAAAAAACGGGGTCTCAACACAACCGACTATCAAACAAGTCAAGAACCATCGCGCTGATATCCTGAGTGTCGCGGGGCTCAACACCAAATTATTGGACGGTAAACTCGGCAACGCCTTCGCCATAAATGACTGGTTCCCAATCTTAAAACATGTGAGTCGCTTTTTCCAACGGCGGCTACGCTCACAAATAGGGCGCTGCAGGAATTCGCAAATCCGCTTATCCGCCCGAAGCTCCACCTATATCCCGAGGATACTGGGAAAAGGCTGGGAGAAGCGCGGCAGGCGGCCAAATGGAGAGTCGAGGTCGACGGCAATATTTCCGGACCCATGGCCCGTGGCAATGGCGGGAAGGATTATTACGTCGAAGAGGTCTGCTTCGCGCGGTTGGATGTCGTTGGGAATGTTGGGCCGGTCATGCCGATGCGATGGTTTCGTTCGAGATGGCAAACTCCTGTCGACGGCACACCCGTTACGCTTGACAGAGTCGCAGCATGCCTTTGTAATTGACGGCAGGGATGTGGCCTGCATTGAGCTTCCCCTCGAAAGTTATTTCCTCAATGTTTCTGATCTTCAGGACCCAGATTGCCAGATTCGCTACGGAATTCCGCCGCCGTCGCAAATCGCAGGTGCGTAATCTCGAGAACGGACTATTGGCGCCCATGTATCCCTTAACAAATTTCGACCAGGAATCCTTCGAAACGACACACATCGCCCCTGGAGAAGTGGACGCAGCCGAGCATCAATAAATGGCGCACCAAGGCAGCTGGTCGTCGTGTTCACTCGGTGCCGTTATGGACCTACTGTGACGACACTTCGGGCAACGTCTCAAAAAAGTGGAATAAGCACAATTCCATCCTATTCACGCTCGCGGGTCTTCCGCGCGAACTTACTCAGATGCTGTACAACATCCATTTCATCGCTACAGTGCCCACCATCACCTCTCTTGACGTGTTTTTGAGGGCAATGTGAATTTTTCTAGAGTTTCTGTGATTTTCTGAGCCATGAAACCAATGAAAAGAATGCGAATGGCGTCGAGAACTCATTTTTTCCCACGGTACAACTTTTTTTTTCGAGAATTTTGAAAATGAAATCACCTCCATTCCTCTTCCTGAGACATGGGTAGCCTTCCTGGACATCAATGTAGGCAGTAGCAGCCAACACCCTTCATATCTACATGGTTTAGCCCTCACTGAGGCGACTTTACTTTCGAACCCAGCTTGGCCGTAGTGATCCGCCGACACAACACGTGACGGTAGGGTTACCTATAAGGTAATTTGATGGGATCATTAGGGTTAGCAACAATTTCCTGGGGTAAAAAAACTGAAAACTTACCTGGTGGACTAGCAAAGCACAAGATATCTTCCTTGCTATACTTGTGAGTGTTTCCAGGTGCTTCTGGATCTACACATCCATTGTTCGAAATGTAGTAAAGGTTCGAAAGTTTCGACGGGTTGACTGCCAAAAGCGGAACCGCGATGTCATGGCGGGCACTGTACATCGAACCTCGCGCCGCCGCTCGAGATGATTGAAGCCGTAGTCACGATGTTAAGGTCCTTTGTCTTTTCATCACTTTCGAGACCTATTCTCATCTCACATCTTCGCAGGGAGGCCCAAGAGGACGGGATCGAAGTCTGGGATTGTGTTTACCAGGACTGGGTCGTAATTATTCCCTGAATCTTGGCATTTCAAGGCGACAATCCAATGTCGAGTGAATTTGCCTCCCATGTCGGGATGAAGGGCAAGCACTTTTGTCGTATCTGTAAGGCCAAATCGGACAAGGGCAATCGTGCCCCGGGTCACGCAGGGGAAATCGATCGGTTGACTGACTTCATGACTGTGCGTGTATTCGCATTCATATGCCTCGAAAATTCTGAAATAATCCGGAGGCGGGCGTGGCGCGCACCAAAGAAGGAACAGTTGCAGACCTCACTGCTCAACTCCAGCGCGCCATCGACGGAGCTCCGAGCGCGGTGGATGAGGATGGCAACTGAGAGCGGCTCAAAAGACAAGTATTTTCAGCACTTCCTCGAGAAACTCCAAGCTGCTGCGACGAAGTTAAGAGAGGAGCAAAAAGAACGAGGCTCAGGTCCATCCGAAGCCGGCCTGTCGAAAGCAGAAGAGGTCAAGAACATGCTACATCAGCTTCGCGCGACGATGCCCGAGGAATTATTCAACCCTGTCCTCTCTATTCCCGGTACGTGCACCTTTAAACTCAAAAATCAAGGCGCAATCGTTGATACGAGTCCCTCAGATTTCGACGCAAACAGTGATACCCCAGTTGAGATTCTGCATGTTGTGCTCCTGGGTGTCGTCAAGTATTGGTGGAGGGACGCAGTTTCTCGGCAGAACTCGAAAGGAAAGGAGGAGCTCAAGGCGCGCCTGTCGAGTGTGGACCTTGCGGGGCTCAATGTCAATACCCCAACAATTCGGGGGCACACTTACGTCCAGTACGCCGGCTCGCTGGTTGGTCGAGACTTTCGAGTCATCCTCCAAGTCGCGCTGGTTGTTTTGCACGGTTTAATTCCTCAGGCCCACTACGAGGGATGGGTTGCCTTGTGCAAGCTCGCCCCGTTGATGTTCCAACCTGTGATCGAGGACATGACGTTGTATCTGGTGCGTTGAAATATTGAGGTTCTTTCGGTGTTGACGTCTCAACAGAAGAAGTTGAATGAAGCTGTCTTCGATTTCTTGGCTGCAACTGCTTTGTGGAACACACAGTGGTTCAACAAGCCCAAGTTCCATTCATTCGTTCATATTGTTGAGCATATTCGTCGTTTTGGACCGCTCATCTTGTTTGCGACAGAGAGCTTTGAATCCTTCAATCTGGTCATCCGCCTTCGGAGTATTCATTCAAGTAAACATGCGCCAAGCGTAGATATTGCGACAGCATTCAGCCATCTGCACGCCGTTCGGCATCTAGTCAGTGGTGGCTTTGTTCTGTCCGATGAAGACGGCAATCGCATTGCGCCGCGACAGGCAGGCCCGGAAGTTCTTGCCCTTCTAGACGACGAAGAGTTTCGGGGATTCATGTCCATGACCGGACTTGCGGAGGCGTCGAAGAGCGGTAAGCCAGTTTATTTTCCTGCCAATTTTGACCGCAAACTTACCAACGAGGGAAAATGCAGGTCTTCACATGCCACTTGTGGGTACCCCCACCATGTTCATGGACAGACACGGTGGCTGGTAAATTCGGCATTCAGCCTCTTCTACGAAACGAGCGTAAGGTCCAAAGATGTCGGAGCCTCGTTCTCGGCAACGGAGACAAAGCTCAAGTACGGAAATTCGTGGTTTATCGCAGCGCAGACCACTGTCGCGTCGGGCGGATCGAGGAAATTCTGGCGGACCCCGAATCAAATACTATTCTTGGGGTACTAATTTCTGTTTGCGAACTTGGTGCAGATGCTTTACCCTACCGCCTTCCATCGTGCATCGTGCAGCCACACCGGTGTGTGATGATCGCGTTCACGGTAAATTTCGGCACCCTCATGCCCGTCCAATTTACTGACTCTGAGCCCAGGAAGTCCAATGCACCGTCAACGTGAACCACAATTGTGCTGCCCATCAGTGCAAGACGACACTTACCCGTCCAGTGATACAAGAACGTCGTCAAACAACCCGCTTCGAAAACGAAGTGGTCCACACAACTGAGCCAAATGACTGCTTCTTGAACCTGGCGCAGCTTAGGAACGCCACGGACGTGCAATGCTTCCGGAGTGGGAGCGCGCTACCCCGACCTCCCGCTTGCCGAAGTGATTGAGCAGTCCGTTCGAATCAAGGAGCGACTCGAGCGGGAAACAAAAGATACCGAAGCCGCCAAGGAGGTGGAACGAATCGAGAAGGCGCAGGGGAAGGAGGCAAAAGCAAAAGCTAAGGAGCATGGGACGGCGAAGAAGGCAGACGGGCCGTCCAAACGTGGAAGAAGGGTCAGCGAGGGTGGGCCTCAAGACGCCGCGGAGTCGTCGACACAAGGGAGGAAAAGGGCGGGTGAGGGAAGAGGGATAAAGCGGAAGAAGGCCGACGAGGATTGCGACTTTGCTGAGGGTGGTGAAGAGCTAGTTTATGTCCCGCAACCTTCGAAATCTCGTCGGAAACTGGAATAAATTTGTATCTGTAAGCAAATACGAGTTGTGGGCACGGCGATCACGCTTCTTCGACCTGTCCATTGTCCCAACGTTTCTCTCGCTCCTCCCGCTCCGTCCAATATTCCTCCAAATCCTCGGGTTGTGTGTTGTCCTCATAATCCGCGATGGTAGCGTCAGGATCAAAGTCCGACCCGACATCGGACTTCCAGCCATGATGACTTGGCAAATGCAGCGTTATTTCCTCGACGTGGCCCTCCGCTCGATGCATCCGCAGCATGAGAGCGTCGACCCTGGCCTCTGTTCGTCGATGGAGGGCACCAAATCTCTGGTTCCATTCAAAATGCAGCTCTTCGAGCCGGCGTTCCGCGGAAGGACTGATTCTCGCGAACCTGGAGCTGCAGGACGGCAACCTCGTTCTCCAGCTGGGAAACGCGAAGGCGAAGTAGGTGCACTTCCTCCGCATCGTGGCTGGCTCTGACATCGCCTCCGTCCTCTCGAAGCCGTGCCCGTTTCAGCGAGCCTGACGGTACACCTGAAGGCATGGACTCTCCGGCGATGGCTAGAGGAACATGGTGAAATGAAGACATTGTGAGTTGAGCTGTACATACGACTCAATGGAATGTTTTCCTTTTCGGTCTTGAGCAAGACGGGCTTAACGTCTCCGACATCCAGGACTGGCTCCAGCTTGACGGGTTTGGGAGTTTGTGCATTTTGTGAGATTTGCTGAAGCTCTAATTGAGTCTGTTCCCCAGCCGGAGCCCCCAGGTGCACTCTGAAGGCCATTTTGTCCGGGACTTGTGAATTGAGATAACCGAATTCTGGATTGACGACGCTGCGAAGATATTATCAGCAAAATTATGGCGGCAAGACCACTTTTCCACTCACAACGCTGACCTGGCCGCTCCCGCAGCCCTCGCACTTCTGTGCCGGTCAGTGCGATGCATTGGCTCGGATTCAATACGATATTGTTTGTGCTTCTTTTGTTTTTATGGTTTTTGCTGGCTTACGTCTCCCCATGTCGACGACGACGAGCAGCCCCGATTCTCTCACCGGGGCACACCGCTCTCACCGCTCCCCCCAGCGCCATGCCCCTTACGACCGAGCCCATCGAAATTCCGACCTTCAAAACCACACACCCAGCGGGCCCGGTCAAACTGGAAATTTTATCGCCCACCAGTATCCAGCGTACGGAGGCAGCCACGACCGCACCCCGTTCTCCACCATACACAACTATGATCACCCGAGGCGTCTCCCGCTCTCACTACGGTCGTTAACGTTGACGAGCACTGTACGGAGTATGAGCTGTCGAGCAGCCAACGCAAGGCCGCCCACGACTTTGTTAAGGTCAATCCAGTTGCCTGCCCTGCCTTCATCCTCGCTGACCACCGCTTCAGCTCGACTCTGACGACCGTGGAGCCAGCACGTTCCTCCGCCTCCTCTGCGTAGAAAAACAAAATCAAGAACTCCACGAACGGCTTCAGGCCATGGAGGGGACTCTCACGGCCATTTCCCAGTATTGCATGGAAAACTGGAAGCCATCGAAGCAACAAGTCGTGCGTCGTTGTCTTCTACCGTCTCGTCCATGCACTCACTGCCGCGGTCATCGTCTAGAAATTACTCAGGGCCCTCCTGAGGCACTACATAATCCGGCCAATTACCTCCTACAACAACCTCGTCGCTATCGTTCAGGTACATCCTCAAAACTATGTCCCATTTTCCGACTCACCGGTGCGGCAGAATTATATCATTGATCACGCAAAACGGCTCCACCTCGAGCTCTACAAACAAGATCCGACAGTAAAATCGGTGATCAACGACTTACTTACTGCTGAAAACAATGCGACCCGAAGTAGTCTGCGCAAACTGGTGCGCGTCGCTTTTGCTCTACCCATACATCATTTCATCCCTTCCAGATCTTCACCTCCGTCAAGGAGAAGGTGGCGCTGGACACCTTCAGCAAGAAAACTATCAATCAATACCATCTACCGACCCTACCAGTCAACCCACCCAAGGATATCATGGCGTGCTTTGCACTATTGGTACGCACCTCGACGCTATTCAGTCGAAGCCCGTTCTCATTTATTGCAGCGCAAGGTGGCCCAGCCATTGATTAGCAAAGAAACCTCGCGTGGAGGGGATACAGGCTTCTGGGGTGCTGTCGAGAAGATGCTCGACAAGCTCTTCGCGGAGAATGGTAATGACCGCGCTAGTGCGAAGTGGGTTGAGTGAGTTTTTTTTTACCGGGCCATCGCTATTCTCGCTAACACGATACTTTCAGGTGGGAGCAAACTATCATCGATGAAGACAATCACCACTACCTTCGGCGCGGTGCGGAGTCCAGTGCCTTGACGCGGCAGGAGATCGATGCCGCCACCGGCGGTGTCGACGGGAACAACTTCGACGACGGAGACGATGATCGACGCGACGGGAGGGACGTCCACATATCGACAATGGGTGATCTTGCTTCTCTTGCTACCCCAGCCGGCCATAGATAGGTTGATAGACACGAGTACATTGCGAACTTTGAAATATGAATATACATTCCCCGATTCGGGACCGTGCCGTGTAATCCTACCTACCTACCTACCAGTCGGGATACGGGCTAATTGAAGTCATTTCACCCTGTGTGGACTACGGTATGACCGGGCCATCGAAGACTCAAGACGTGTACATTGGAATTCAATGGTCTGCGGATTTGACGGATATCAAGAACGTACTCATTGAAATTCTATGGTCATCAAACCCGTCAAATTTCGATGTCTCCCGGGATAGGCGTGTACAAAATAACGAGGTACGAGATAGTTTTTTGTAGCGTCTGTCTACGAGAGACTAAGTACCTCGGAGCGCGCGTCGTTCATCACATACACCGTCCTCGACAAGCCCATCCCTATCCAGCTCGGGGACAACAGCGAGATCCATGCTATCGGAACAGGAACGAGTGCGCGGCGCATCAAGAGTCCGACCGGAGTTCAGACGGTCCACTTCACGCGCACGCTGCACGTTCCGAAGCTCGCTGGCTCGCTCCTATCCGTTGGGCAGCTGACGGCCATCCCAGGCGTCAAGCTGGAGTTCGAGGGAAGGGTGTGCTTCATCAAGCTTCATGGAGTTACGCTCTGCGAGGCTGTTTTCAAAGACGGCCTCTACACCTTGGAACTGGCGGACGCACCTGCATCCGCTGCGCGCTCGACCGGTAACCCATCCCTCCTCTCAAGGCCAAAACCCCCGCGCCCGCTGGTAAGCGCCTCGACATCCTCACGCTGCATCGCCGTCTCGGCCATCTGAACTTCTCCGACCTCAGGAAACTCGTCTCGTCGGGGATGGTCGATGGTGCGGAGATGGGTCAGTGGGATGACGATGTGGTGTGTAAAGCGTGCCTTCAAGGAAAAGCTTCGCGGAAGCCATTCCCAAGCCACGGGAGACGTCGTGCTAGTCGTGTTCTAGAGTTAGTTCACTCAGATATGGTTGGCCCTCTCCCAAATTCCATTGGCGGAAACCGCTACTTCATCACATTCACGGAATGACTACACCGCGCACCTCGATGTCGACTTCATGAAGCATAAGAGCAGCGCGCTCCATCGGTTCCGCGTGTGGAAGGCTCGCGTTGAGAAGGAAACCGGCCAGAAGCTCGGAAAGATTCGCACTGACAATGCGGGTGAGCTCACTTCAGATGAGTTCGAGGCGTATCTGCAATCTGAGGGCATAATTCATCAAACGACTGCTCCCCACACGTCCCAGCAGAACGGCGTCGCCGAACGCGCAAACCGCACGTTGGAACTTGAAGATACATAGCGCGAGGGCAAATTTGATTGAGGCTGAGCTGCCCATTGGATTCTGGCCCGACGCGGTGCTCTACGGCGCCGTGACACGGAACTTCTGTCCAACGCGCGCTTCGCTCGACGGGCGCATCCCAGAGGAGGCGTGGACAGGTGAACGGCAGAGCATCGCGCATCTGCGCCCTTTTGGATGCGAGTGTTACGTGCAGGTCCTGCCAGAAAAGAGCCGCCCGACGTTGTCCAAGAAAGCAGTCAAATGTATTCTCCTGGGGTACTACGCACTCCCGGGGACGCAGTCGAAGGCCTACAAATGCTATGATAGGACGACGCGCAAGGTTTATAAAACTAGGGATGTGACGTTCGTTGAGCGCGGAGCGAGTTCTGGGTGGACTGAGGTGATAACGGACCTTCGAAACCTTCCACCCATTATTCCCAATCCTCCTGCTCCTGGGGCACCCTCTACCCCCAATGATGCGACACTTCCCTTGCCTGCAGACACGGTGGATGCTATGGATGTTGGAAACGAGCCCGAGACGGAGGTGGAGGAGCATAGGGAGGCGGATGCAGAGGAGGAGGAGGCTGCTGAGGTCGTTGTCGAAGCGCCGCTGGCGCCGAGGACGCGCAGGCTGCCTTCGCGCTTCGATGGAATGGTCGACGAGCGCGCGAAGCTACCTAAAGGTCGCTATAAGCCCAAGACAGCACCGGAAATCGAGGACGTACCTGAGCTTGAGGAGGAGGAGGAGTTCCAAGCTCAGGCCCGTTGCTGCCCGAGTTCCAGAGTCCTCAATTCCCGTCCCGTTGACGTTCAGGCAGGAGTGGGCCAATGCGATGGCGGCCGAGTTTGGGTCGCTCGTGGACACCGGGACCTTCGAGTATGTCGATGCTCCAGAGGGCCGAAGGGTGATTACATGCAAGTGGGTGTTCAGCGTGAAGACGAACCAGTGGAACGAGTTCGAGCGCTTCAAAGCGCGCCTCGTTGCACGCGGGTTCACACAGATTCACGGCATCGATTACAAAGAAACCTTTGCCCCTGTCGTCAAATTCACCTCGCTCCGTGTCATGTTCGCCCTCGCTGCCCACCATGGTCTCATTATTTACCAAATGGACGTCGTCACCGCCTTCCTCAATGCTGATCTCGATGAGGAAATCTACATGTCCCAACCTCCTGGCCTTCCGCCGAAGCTCAACGCGCACGGCCAAGAAATGGTTTTGAAATTGCATAAATCCATCTACGGCCTCAAACAAGCCTCCCGCCAGTGGTACCGGCTCATTAATTCGATAGTCAAATCCCTCGGCTTCACAGTAATATACGCGGCGGTGGAAACGGCAGTGGCCGGCATCGTTCGGCATCATTAACCAGTGGCGGGCAGTGTGGCCTCCATTGGAATCCAGTGTAGGTTGGTGTTGCCCGATTCTCTAATAATTTACATTGATATCCAATGGCGTTCAGTGGAAACCGGTGTATCAATCGTCTCTCAAAACACACCAACATGCAGTGCAATACACTGGCCTCTAGTGGAATCTGTTGCACTACGGCGGGGCCTGAATGCATCTGATCCCACTGAAATCCAACAATTCATGGTGGATTTCATCGAATATTGCTGGCTTACAGTGGATCTCGTTTTGGGACTATATACACTGGGCTACACCAGATACCACTGGATTCCGCTGCATACCGGTCTCGCACATTGAGCAAAAAAAGTGGTTGGTTGGAAGTAGACACCAAATTTACAACACCTCGCCTGTCGCGGCTGCCCAAAATTCCTCCGTAAGTCCCAGCTTCTTGTCGGCAACCTTCCTCTCGATTTTCTCCGCATATACCATCATAAGGACGTGGACGTAGAAGTCATAGTTCACATCGGACATCTGCCGCAATTGAGACTCGAAGCCGTTGAGCCAAGAGTTCAACTGTTCAGCAGTTTCCGTGTTGAAAGCGCGAGTTTGATGCGGGACGCCATTAGCATCCTGCTCGACGAGGACGATATCTGGTTGTGAACCATTGAGCGGTGCTGGATTACACCACAGACGGCACAGAACATCGGTTGCGCGGTGTCCGATGTAATGCCATGCGTCAACGATAAATCTCGTTGCGGTGAGCCAAGGATCATTTGGATTTTGGGTAACGATGTGGCGAAGGAGGTCGCTGTAAGAAGTAGGAGGGGATATAGGTGAGACTGCTATGGCAGCTCGGCTCGGACACAGAGGGACTCGGACACAGACACAGATGAACGCAGGAAGCAAGAGCGATAACCGAATATATTGATACGCGACTACTACCTACGTCGTAGCACGCCGAACCAAACACCTAATTCTAACAGTCGCAGGCATCATCGTAGGCGATGAAGCTGGGTCGGAACGTCGGGAACTGGGCCCAAACACGATTAATGATTGCCAAGACTTGAGGCATGCTCTCCGAGCGGTAGCACTTTCCCCAACCAACGGGAAAACCGCACGCAAGTTGAACTGTTTGTAAGCAGTAGGTGGACTTGGCTTTGAACGTGTGCACTATTTCTTGGGTTTGACTTCTTCCTTCTCCCCAACGGACGCCGGCGACGCTGGACGCGAAGTAGGCTCGGCGCTACTCTCAGAATCTAGGGGATCATTAGTCAAGTTCAACCACAGGAACAGGCCGAACTTCGTCGCTTTCCTCGGGCGCAGCGGCGGTCTTGGCGGCCTTTTTGTGGACGGAGAGCTTCGAAAAATTCGCCGGAGGGTTGACGGGAATCTTATGCTCGAGCAGGGATTTATGCGCCCTTGGAACGCGTTGAGTAAGGCGTCACAAAGGTATGAGTAAAATTTGACTTACCCGGTGAGTTCCTTCGCAGGTGGCTGCGCCGCGTCATCGACGGTCTTGTCGACACTGTTACGTCCTCCGGCCTTGGGCGCGGTACGGTGCACAAAGAGCGGAAGAAACTGCGGGTCGTCCGCTGCCTCGGGGTGATTGCGCATGTACTGCTGGATTGTCGAGCGCAGCACCTTGACTGACTGCTCACCATCCTTGCCCATCGCCACAGCAATAGCCTGGAGCTCCACCTTGAGCTTTTTAGAAAGGGCGACGTCGGTATACGGGATAGCGGACATGGTAGAGGTCACCGTCAGTGGGCGGTAAGCGAGGTTCGCAGCAGTGGAAACTAGCCTTTTATGGTGGCCGACTTGTGGCCGACAGTGCGGGCCACGCATACCTAGCAACGGAGATGATCCATGTTTTGATACAGATGGACCTGAAACAGGTACCACCTTACATTCGTCTTCACTGGAATCCACTGGAGGTTGGTGGTGGTCGGTGAGAGAGAGTGCATCACAAGCCGATGGAGATCACCGGACGCGGTTATCTTATCTTGTCATTCCGTGGGAGACAATATCTAACAGCATCGCGTGATGGCCACCAGTGTCCACCAACATCCGTTGGTGGCCAGTGTTGTACACCAGTGTACTTTCCACTTCCGGGTATATTACTCCGGCTTCACCCGACTACAGTCCGACCACAGCATTTACCTCTGCCGGCGCGGGGACATCATCGTCGTTATTGCGCTGTATGTTGACGACCTTCAGGGTGCTACCAACGACAAACCAACCTGGGATGTTCTGAAGTCAAAGCTCTCGGCGCGTCTGAAGATGAAAGATCTTGGTGTCGCCTTGGGTGTCGCGTCATATTGTCTCGGTCTTGAAATTTCTCAAAACCTCGACACGCAGACGGTACGCATCTCCCAGAAGAAGTATTTCTAGGGCGTGCTCGAACGCTTTGGGATGGCTGACTGCCGCGCTGTGTCCACGCCATTTCCCGTTGGCACCAAACTCACGAAGGAGATGGCGCCGAGGACACGGGAGGAACGGGCGCTAATGGCCGGGAAGGACTACCTCGGAGGTTTGGGGGTCTGTGATGTACGGGATGCTGGGATCACGACCTGACCTGGCGTTTGCTGTTGGGATGCTCAGCCGCTTCAGCTCCAATCCGGGCATTGAGCATTGGAATGCGCTGATGCATCTGCTCCGTTACATTCGAGGCACACTCGATCTGGGCATTACCTACCGCGGCCCGGGACACCTCGCAACACCCTTCCCTGCCACGTTGAACTGTTACACGGATGCTGACTGGGCGGGGGAGAAGGACAAGTTGCGCTCGACGTCGGGGACTGTGGTCCTCCTTGCAGGCGGTCAGTTTCTTGGATCAGCCGTCTACAAAGTGTTGCCGCTCAATCGACGATGGAAGCTGAGTACATTGCGGGGAGCCATTCGGGTCGCGAGCTGATGTTCATCCGGAATCTGCTCGGCGAGCTCGTGGGTCAGCCGCTGGATCACCCGTCACCCATGCACTGCGACAACCAGTCGGCAATAACTGTTGCCGAGAACCCAGCGATGCATGACAAGGCGAAACATATTGCTTTGAAGTACCACAATATTCGGGACTACATCGAGGACGGCGATGTTACCATCCACTGGCACTACTGTGCATCTAATGCAAATCCCGCGGACCTCCTCACGAAGATCCTTCCCCGCGATACGACGCTGCGCTGCCGTCGCATGATTGGTTTGGAATAGATGGACCGTCTGGACTGCGAGGTCAGGGGGAGTGTTGTAGTATCGACCTCGCGTCCAGTCGTGTCCCGATGGGGACCGCGGATTGTGGGGGTCGTGTATATTCTAGATGCCTGCGCCGATCTCTTCAGTCTGAAGAGAACGGTCGCAGGTGAGTAATCTGTATCATACCTTTAATATATGGTGCCCGCCACTTAGTCACCACCTCTGCGTGACAACTGCAACTACTGCCGCACATATTTACCTATTTTTCTTTCCCCTTGCCAGACGACTCCTTTTCATGAGTAGAACAGATCCCCAAGACCGATTCTTAATAGCTAAATATCTGGGGGAGTGATAATCTTTTGAACCACCCGATTTGGCAGTCTGAGCCATCCAGGGGTATTCTCCGTCAAAGCTGCATACAGGTAGCATGCGATATGTGTTGCTGCAGCCTTGAACTCATGCAGTTCAGTCATTGGTCATTGTCACAGGTCAAGTATTAGCCTTCAGAGAACAAGAATTTGCGCTTCCAACAGGCCAGAAAAGGGCAAAAAAAAAGAAAATGCCTCCGGCCGATTTGGCAGTAGTGCAGCAGAGGTGGTGACTAAGTGGCGGGCACCATAGTTAGTCTGAAGAGAACGGTCGCAGTTGAACGCACCCTGAACTGACCTACAACACTCCCCACTCTTTACACTTTCCTCTCCCTATGTCAGATCTCAACGCACCGCCGTTCACGCAGCAGCCGCAAGCTCATCCTGAGTTCGATGTCGACAACTTCGGTCGGACCTGGTTCCGCTATCCTGCCAGTGGCGGCAACTGGCAGCCTCTCCTCGACCAAGCCTTCGTACCAGTGTTGTCCTTGACGGCGTTTGATGGCCGTTTGACGGAGAGTTATCAAAAAGGTCAAGCCTTGACGCGTTTTGATGAACGTGTCGGGTCTTTGCCCGATTATTTCCGATAGCTCCGGTGGTCGCCGCCGACAGCTTGCAGACGGTGTTCAAGCCTCGCCTTCTTCCCTCTGCCATTGAGCTTCGATAAAATAGCACTATAACATCTATCTATACACCTAATGAGACAAATTATCAGCTGCCGACTCGCCTCCATCACCCGCAACGGGTGTCGTTGTTACGGTGTTCTCCGCCTGCGCCCTCGCCATCTCCTCCTCTTCTTCTTCAACACCAGCACGGCCAACACGCCAGAAAAACTCGAGGTTGGCTGCTTCGGTCCCCGCGGGCGGATACACGAACAGTTTCTCGAGGGGAATCTTCTTGTAAGCTGGAACGTGGTCGGTTGGGTTGATCGTGGTTGCCGCAGATCCGGACGCCGTATTGGAGGACGCGGTGGAATGAGGGAGGGAAGGAGTGGACGCGGAGTCGTCGCCGGGAGCGCGAGATTCTTCCGTTGCGAGGTTGATTAGGATATTGGCCATCCTTTCGAAGTCGTTGGTGATCGTTCCCTCATCGGGGTCGTCTCGGCCAGCGACGCTCTCCTCCTCCTCGGCGGCGATCTCCTCCTGATCCTGGGCGAGGCTACAGTGGCGCATCTTGCGCTTCGGGATCAATCCGGCCGCCGCGTGGATCCGCCGTCGCTCCGCGCGTACTAGCGAGGTGTTGTGAACCTTTTGGGGATTGAGACGGTTGCGACGTTTGGCGTGGATGATACCGAAGTCGCTGAACACGCGCTCGGGCCCAGCAGAGTTCGGCAGAATGCTGAGGATGCGAACGGCAAGTGCAACGAATCCCGCACGTCCGCGCAACGAGCCGCTGGAATCCATTCGCCGCCAGAGCGGGACAAGCTCCACATGCTTATTCTATGGAACATCAGCAAGCACTCATTAAAAATATAGATGCGCCCTCACACTCTCCTCATACATCTTTCGATGCCCATTAAGCCACATGTTTTCGTCTGAAAAGTAGCCGTTGTTGTCGAAATAAGAATTGAATGCCTCGAAGAATTCTGTGTCGCCGTCGGCGTCTTGGCGCATGAGCCGCTTAAAGACTCTCCGAACGAGGTGGAAGAAGGTGATTGGGGGAAGTGTTGAGGTGTTGAACGCCCTAGTGCGGATAAAGGGATTAAGGAAAATAGCAAGAATCATTAGTTCTTGGTCAGTCTTCGCCCACCGGCGTTCCAAACTGCCATGGAGAGCGGCCGTGACTTGGGTCTCGGTGGTGGGGAGATTCTTGAAAATGCGGTAGAGGTTGCCGAGGGTCAAAAGGACCATGTCGAGACGGCAATAGGGCGCTTGGAGAATGTTGGAAGCGATGGCGAGGGGTTCAAGGTGATTTCCGATGCTGGACGGCAGAATTAGAGTCTGAATTTTGCTCGGCTGAGCTGGGGAGACTTACCGTTCGAGGTTGGACCAGAAGGCGGGGTCCTTGACCGTTGTAATCACATGCTCGGCAGTGGCGATCTGCTCCGGGGTTTTTCCTAAGCACACACGCAACTTGTCCTCGTACGCCACTACCACTGCCAAAATTTGGCGCTCCAATCTTTTGAGCCGGCGGATCGAGACATATTGGGAAAGCCATCGAGTTAGAACGGGTAGGAGGAGGGCGAGGAAGTGTCCCATCGTCTGCAGCTCCTGTGCGCGTAAATAATCCAACGGTGTTTGGTGGTGGTTGAAAAATTTGATGACTTCGATCGCCAATTTCGCCGCCGCCATCCATGGTGCCTTGATAGCGAGGTAGTTTCCGGTGATGAGGTGTGCCTGGTGCGCCCAGCACTCGAACGCCGCAATCCAAGGACTCCGTTCCTTGATTAACCTCCGCATCTTTTTACCGTCGGGCCCATCGTCGGTGCAGATCGCGACCACGTCGACTCCATATGTTTCCTTCGCATACTCGAGGTCTTCGGTGACGATGGTGTACAGCTCGTCGCCGGTCTTGGGGCGTCCGGTCATGTCGTGTGTTCGTAATAAGTAGGGCTAAAGACGGATAAACAACTAAATTGAACATTTGAACTGTAAACACGTACGTCGGCTTCAACGCTGAGGACCGATGTATTGACGTGCGTTCGCGCGATATTTGTCCACCCGTCCGTTGCGTATGTAGCAAGCTTGCCGTTGACCTCCTGTCGGACGCGACCAATCACCTTTCCAGCCTCGCGCTCCAAAACAGGTCCCGAAAGTTTGCGGCGGTCCGGCAAACTCGCGAACGGAACATACTTCTTGAAAAACCCGACGAGCTCAGGGTTCTGGAGTGCGTACCACGACCAGCCGCACGAGACAAACAGGTTGCACAAGTCCGTGTCAAACTCGTCTTGATTTTCGGCTGACCACGCGGGACCATAAGATGATGTGGACGTCGTTCGGCGTCGTTTTGGTGGCGGAACGGTGTCGGCAAACAGAGACGATGAGCTAGAGCCAATAGGCGACATGAATTCGCGTTCGCTTCCATATTGGAGGCCGGAGAAGCCTGGAACGGGAGACAGTGGTGGTAGAGACGGGGACGGTGAATGCATATAAGGTGCCGGTGAAGGGGGAGCTCCGGTGGATGGAGGCGAGAAACCAAGCGGATACTGTGTATTCTGGAAGGATGGCAGTTGAAATTGGGTGGGAGGAGGCATCGAGTAGGAGTTGTGGTGCGGAAATTGGGGCGGCAAGGAAGAATGCCTTGGTTCCGAAGGTACTCTTCTGCTGGCTTTTGTAGTCGCTGCCTGAGCGCGAACGAGAAGTGCGTCGCGGCTCTGGCGGCGGTCCTGGTGAGCATTGGTCGCCACGCAGTCGAGGAGGTGAGCGCGCATCGTCTCAACACGTCCGCATAGTGCCGGGTTTGTCGCTAATGCTGAATGCCGTTCAGAAGGGATAAATTGACCATCCATGTGGTAGAACTCACCTAGCTCAAGCCATTCTGCGTCAGATTTCTGTGGTACTAGGGGCTGCCCTGCAGATGCCAAAATTTCGCGGCTCCTTGCGGTCGAAATCCACAAATTGATACACTCGCGGCACCAGCACTCGTAGTGGTTTTGGTTGCTCTTGAAGTGCTTTGGGCCCTTGTGGAACGCTTCCCAGATAGGGTTGGCCCCCGGCATAGTGCTTGCGAGACGAAAAACGCGAGGAAAGAGCGCGTTTTGCGCGTTGTGGTGGAAGCGAATAGAGAGCCGAGTCGATCAATATTGTGGGAAGTATCTACTGATCTCGCGGTAAACACCGTCAATCATCCGGTAAACACCGTCAACCGCCCATCAAGTCAAGCGCCTTGACGTTTTGTCAAGCCCTTGACTTGACTCCGACAACACTGCTTCGTACGTGTTCGATCTGCCGGATTCAACTTTTGAGGGCGGGTCCGCTGCTTCTGCACCGTTGACGACGGTTCAAGCTGCCCAGGTTTGTGTCGAATCCGCTCTGTTGTTATGCGACAACTCATATGTTCAACAGTTCAACGACCGTCCTGGTCCATCGCATGCCTCTTCCTCACGCTCTGGGCCTTCCTTCCTCCCACCACTTCCCGACGACGACGACGCCGACCTCCGAGACCACGCCACCATCGCCAAATCGCGCGTGAATAGAATCAAGTTCAGACGTACAATCTGATTGCCTAGGTTCGCACAATCGGGTTTTATCTCCGGTACGTATACATGTATACGTCAATTTGGTCAATTCCTCATCAGAATCCGGGTACATACCTCGGCCGCCCCACCCTCCCTGCCTCGGGTCCCGATTTGACCGGCCCGAACCCCCTTGGTTCCAGTCGTTATTCAGCTGTCCTATTGATCAACCCTCATCAATACCACGAATAACTACTGGCTCGAGTCTACGATTGTTCGAGCGCTTAGACACCAGTTTATAAACCCAGTTTGTGAACTTGAACCGGAAATTACTTCAAATTAGAAACCGTTTCTTGTGGGTCTGGGAATTATGAACAGGACCCTATTCGGCGTCCGCCGTTCAGGACATTTATCATACGGCCGCGCTCTGGCTTTCTACGCTCCTGTTTACTGTCCATGGTGCTTGAGCGTATTCACCTTTCACCCAATGACTTCAAGTTGGGTTCTCGGTGGACCCCGGATGGCTCTATTTTTGGCACATCCGGCGCAGGACACACTCTGTGTATATTTTGCAGGCCGCCTGTTGACCCGCCGCTCAAACAACTTGGCGAGATCCGAGTCTGCGAGGACCAACGGGAAATATCCTTCATTGTCGTGAACTTGTTCCACGAAATTGTCTGTTCGAAAGCCTTCAGGGTGGCCGAGGAAATGTCAGTGAGGTTGTCTAAGACCACACGTCACTGACCACCACTAGAAAGACCTTCACGCTCGGTTCCTCCGCCCAGGCGTTCAAAGGCGATGTCTGGACCCTTATTTGGCACGACGATGGCGTTAAATGGAATGTAAGCGACCACCTGACACATGTGCACAAATGATCACGATAGTCAGCCAGATCAGCATACGACAAGCAGATAAGACTCCCCATTCAGTGGCAACCGTTCACATGCACACGGCAGGTGGTGGTAGTATCGTCATTCAGCTTCTCGTGGAAGTTCCTGAATGCACTCGAAGCACGATAGTTGTCGGAGCCATTGGGATAAACTTGTTGATGACGATGCGCCGGACGGCTGGAGGGCAGATCGATGCAACAATTCCGAGTTCCTGGGTACAATCATAATATATATATATATATATTTTTGGAGTGTTTGGTGTTACTGTACCATTCCGTAGGGACTATGGTGCCCCTCACTTAGTCACCACCTCTTTTGTACAGCGGCCAAATTGGCCGTGAAGATTTTTTGAATTTTTGCAGCCCTATGAGGCGCAAATTTCGTTGACAAAATCATCTTGAAACCTTTGTTGAAGGGAGATAACTGCACCAGAGGCATATTTCTCCAGGTATCAGGCTTGAGGGCCCACAATCTATGCATTTGGATGACCTTGGGGGCAAAGATTGTTGGAGATGCAATCCGGCATCGCGAGAAGGTGCTCGAACGCTGACTGATGGATGACTGATGATTTGTGATCCGGCCGAGTGGCCGAGTCAACCCCGAGTTGAATCGGAATATTCTAGATTAATTAGCTACAGTATAAATACCAGTAGGATGAGGGACAGACCCTCATCAGCTTGTAACCCTGGTCTAATAACCATTTGTGCAATCTTACCCGGATTATAACAACACAAGCTGATAGTTTGCACAACCCCGACGACTACTAGGCATCTTTGATCGCTCTCATCATCTTATCATGTCGACCCCCCACGTCAATATCAACTCCCTTCTTTCGACCGTTCCGAAGTTGAATCGGAAGAACTTCCATCACTGGAAATTTGCGATCTCGATGGTCCCTCCGCAGAGCTGGATGTTGGGATATTGTCCAGAACAAAGAGCCCCGACCCGTTACGAGGGACGCAGCAGAGAAATGGGATATGAAGGCAGAGGAAGGATTGACTGCTATTGGTCTCACTGTGGATAGTGACCAGTACCAGTATATCCAGGATGCGAAGAACGGAGTAGAGGCTTGGAAGGCATTGGCCAAGATCTACGAGAAGAACAGCCGAGCGAACCGAGTCGCGCTTAAACGGCAATTCTACGGATTTACCCACGACGACACCAACCCATTCAGGAATATATTTCCGGCATTCTCGACCTCGCATCCCGACTTAAAGCCATTGAAGTCAAACTAGAGGACAATGACAT
Source organism: Mycena filopes (assembly GCA_029281495.1). Taxonomy (NCBI): domain Eukaryota; kingdom Fungi; phylum Basidiomycota; class Agaricomycetes; order Agaricales; family Mycenaceae; genus Mycena; species Mycena filopes. The sequence goes on along the minus strand of JARIHR010000201.1, from coordinate 2,158 downwards.
TATGGATGTCCTGTTGTTCAACCTCGACAATTCATGGTCGAATATCGCCGCATCGCTATGTGCGACAGTTGATGACCTTGGCAGCGTTGCCGATATCACCGGCGCATTGCTAGACGAAGAAGGACGGAGAGGCGGACCGGACGGAGAGACAGCAGCAGCATTTCATGTTGAAGAAAGATCACGGCAGAAGGTCTGCGGGAATTGCCAGAGGAGTGGGCACTTGACCAAAGACTGTTGGGCAAAAGGAGGACAGGGGAAGAAGAAGTGCTACAGTTGCCAGAAGGAGGGACACCTCTCGTTCAATTGCCCCGACGCGAAGGAGACCGCCAATCACGCCGTAGACTCCGACAGCACCGACGACATCGCCTATTGAACCACCGAAGAAACCCGAGTCCAAGAGATGGACACCAGAGATATATAGAACAGGTCAAGAGATGGTCTGGAATTTTGGGAATGGCAAGAGATGCCAGATTGAGGAGGAGTGTTGGAGATGCAATCCGGCATCGCGAGAAGGTGCTCGAACGCTGACTGATGGATGACTGATGATTTGTGATCCGGCCGAGTGGCCGAGTCAACCCCGAGTTGAATCGGAATATTCTAGATTAATTAGCTACAGTATAAATACCAGTAGGATGAGGGACAGACCCTCATCAGCTTGTAAACCCTGGTCTAATAACCATTTGTGCAATCTTACCCGGATTATAACAACAAAGATTGTGAGATTTTGGCAGGTGTGGCCAAATTGGGTGGACAATAAACTTATAACTCCCTCAATTATCCAGGTAGGGCAAATCCCTCTAGCCAGATTGTAACTGACATGGAAAGGAGCATTTCTGCAAGAGGGATAAAAAAAGAGGTTTTTTCTGCGTGCATTATGAGGGCTGTACAAAAGTAGCGGTGACTAAGTGAGGGGCACCATAAGTATGTAGCGTGGGCAGCCCGGGCCGTGCCCGTGCCAAAACCGTGGTCGGAATTGATACGGTCAACCGCGGTTCCTTCGCGGCTCAGCAAGAAGAAAGTGCAACTTTCTGTAATAAAATATGTCTTAGTAAATGTCCACAAATATACATGCAGGCAAATGGGTACCGGAAGGATTGCTATGTACTGTAGGTATCCTTTCAGTACACATTGCTGTGCATGTATATTTGTGAACATTACACTGAAATATATTTAATTACAGAAAGGGATAATTTATGCTAGCCTTCCGAGGTACACGCCAATCCGATCGAAAGCCGGAAACCAGCGGGTTTGATGACACTCTGGTTCCCACCCGTAAGCCATTGGGATCCAGCGGCCAAGTACATCACTGCTAAGGGCCTGATCGGGTGATCAGAATCCTTTTCTAAGGAATCTGCCTAGAATCGCCACTACACCTCAATTCCCACGAAATTCGTCCCTAAACTATCCCAGAATGGGAATTTGAGGCCTTTTCTGAAATCCCAGTGAGGTGAGGCGGCGGGGAAGCCGCAAGCAGAAACGTTCAACCAAGTTCGGAGTCACCCTCAATTCCAAAGGTTGATCTTAGAATGTTGGGGAAATTTTCAACTGCTATTTCCCCACCACTCTCGCTGCTTAAATCCTCAAGAAATAGGTGGATAATGGATTCTTAGGTAGTTTAGGGACAAAGTATATATCGGGCCCAGGTTCTAAGAAAATTCTAACCGGATTCTCGTGCACCCGATCAGGCCCTTTATAAGATAGGCAAGTACTTATCCAAGGAGCCAAGTCCCATCAATTCTCATCCCATTCGCTATTGAAGGGGAAATTAGAAATTCTATCTCGCCAACCTGTTGTAGGCCTACTCCTGAGCTCCCAAACTTAAATTCATGATTTCATGTTGTGAATTGAACAACTAACTAGATAGCTTTTTCGTTCTGTCCGGTGGAAAAACAACAGTGCCCGCTAGTTTCATGAGGCTGAAAGCACTACTGCAAATGGAAGACGGATGGAGACATACCTTCCGCGACGAACGTCAATACACGTGTGTACAGCACCGAATCAATCCGTCGACCGGGCTCCAGTTCACGTCTCGATCAAGACTGGACAGGATATACATCAAACACAATACTTTCGATTCTTGTAGAGGGTGGAAAATTGATCAGACCCAAGTGCGGTCGGATCACAGCCTCGCTACTGTTCAAATTGTCTCCAGAGCAGA
>JARIHR010000200.1:0-41065 GCA_029281495.1 Mycena filopes | reverse complement strand
ACCGGAAATACACCGTCGAAGCTGTCAATAATCACCCAGAGCATCCTCTGAGGCGGAGAAGAACTCATCCGGAATTTCCTCGCCCTCAAGGGTGGAACTTGGGAAGAGAATCCCGAGTCGAGAGTGCTTGATGTAACCCTACCGGCCTTCTCCGCCGAAGCACTGCCTGCAGGAATCGCAGTCACCGCTGCGAATCCTGCCAAAATCCCATCCATCCTTGAAAAGATCTACGCCCAGCGTCTTGTAGATGTATCAGCCGCCGAGAAAACCCCAGGCACGACTCTGGCAGATCTCGAGACCCTGCTATCCTTAAACATCGCTCCCCCTCTCATCCCCTTCCTACCCCGACTCCGTGAAAACTCCTCCGGACAACCTTCACTCCTCGCAGAGATTAAACGTGCCTCGCCATCGAAGGGACCTATCTCCTGTCGACTTCCCCTTCGCAGGCGCTCACTTACGCCCTTGCTGGGGCCCACACCATTTCTGTACTCACGGAACCCAAATGGTTCCTTGGGACGCTCCAGGACATGCTGCACGCTCGCCTCAGCGTCGCCAACTTGCCTAATAGACCTGCAATTCTCCGAAAGGATTTCATTCTCAGCCGCTACCAAGTCCTAGAGTCCGCCTCTGGGTGCGGACACCATTCTCCTGATCGTTAGCATGCTTCCGGAACCACTTACTCCGGGATCTCTACGCATACAGTCTGAAGCTTGGAATGGAGCCTTGGTCGAGGTGAACAACGCAAAGGAGATGGAGCTAGCTCTTTCGCTGCCGGCCAAGGTTATTCGGTGTCAATAACCGTAACCTGCACGACTTCATGTGGACATGGGGACCACGAGTCGGTTGAGCGAGATGGTCAAGGGCAAGGACGTGATGCTGTGCGCCCTGAGTGGCATCTTCCACCGCTCAAGACGTCGACAAGTACGCGGCTGAAGGCGTCGGCGCGGTCCTCATCGGCGAGAGCCTAATGCGGGCAACAGACACCTCGGCGTTCATACGCCAATTGCTTAGCCTGCCCGAACCAACATCGCTGACGCCAGATTGGCAGGGCGAGTCCCCCCTCGTCAAGATTTGCGGCATTCGCACCAAAGACGAGGCCCTTGCTGTCACGGAGGCTGGTGCTGACATGCTCGGCCTGATGTTTGTTGAAAAATCGAAGCGGTTCATTGATCTCGAGACAGCGAAGGGCATCTCAGGAGCGATCCACGCCCTGCGCTTCTCGACGTCCTCTCCCGCCGAGTCAACGGCGGAGACAGTCAACGCGCCCTGGTTCACCACGCACGCCACCCGCTTTTCTGCGACCCCAGGACGCCCGTTGATTGTCGGTGTATTCCAGAACGCGCCGCTTTCTACCATCCTCCACGCTGTCGCGTACGCACAGCTCGACATTGTTCCAACTGCACGGCTCAGAACCCATTGATTGGGCACGCCAGATCCCTGTCCCCGTTATCCGTGTCTTCCATGTTGGGCAAGATGGCAAGGGAGTCGAGGGCATCACGCGCGGCGGGGCACATCAGTTCATCTTGTTGGACAGTGTCAGAGAGGATGGGATGAGCGGCGGAACAGGTAAAGTCGTTGACTGGGAATTCGCCAAGAGCGTCGTCGAGAGCGGGGAGATCGTCACGGATGGTGGGGCGTCGTACAAGCGTATCACACCACCTGCGCCGGCGGCGGAGGCCGTTCCTGCGGAAGGAGAGCAAGCGGCTCCAACAGCTGTACCTGCCGACGCTGCCGAACCCGTACCACCTGTTGTCAACGGGGCGGCCAACGGCCACATCGCGGAGGCTGCCCCGCCTGTTGCGCCCGTCGCACGTTCAAAGTATCCGCTCCCGATCATCCTCGCCGGTGGCTTGACGGCTTCCAATGTCGCCGAGGCTATCGCCGACGTGCGGCCTTGGGCCGTCGACGTCAGCGGTGGTGTAGAAACCGAGGACGGCACCGCGAAGGATATCGCTGTTGTTCGAGCTTTTATCTCAAGTGTTCGGGGTTTAGCTGCGGTCCCCGTAGACGAACCTGTCGCTGCATAATATATTCTTCGTGTAAATTTGGAAATTTCAACATTCGGTGTATTGCAACACATCGCGTATACAATCTGGCAGACGGGCGGTTCAAGGAACTAGCTTGAATACAGTATTTTAAGTTAAGAGGTATCCATCCACTGTGCGCGTCACTGGTGTAAACAATCAAATCCTTTATCCCCGGGCGAGATGTGTGCCTGCAAGTTCACGCTCGAGTTCCTCGCTCGGGTCGTCCATGGTGGGCGTCGCTGGGCGGGGCGCGTTCGGTGCGGTGAACCCGGAAGTCGTGCCGTGGAAGGGACCGTGCTCTTGCATGGGCGAATTGAGGATCTCATCTCGGGACGGGATGGGTAGGCTGTGCGGGGCGTCAATCTTATGAATCCGGCGGGGTTACGAAATACAAAGCACCTGTCTTGCCGGCGGACCTGACCCGCGGCTCTTGCCTGAGCACGGACTTCGGTGCGGAACGAGTTGACCTCGTCAACAATCAGCTTCTTCATGCCTTCGATGCTGTCCTCTTCCTCGAAACCAAAGTCAAATTTCTGTGGAATCAGAGGGTCAGCTCGTGTTGCATCAGAGTACAATTATATTCACCGATTCACACACTGGCTCGTCGGCGGGGTCGTGCCAAACCTGGAGGTAGGGGTGCGCCAACGCCTGCTCGCAGCTGATGCGCTTGGCGGGGTCAAAGCACAACATCTGCGAGAGCAGATCGATAGCGAGCGGGTTCGCATGCGGGAAGAGGGTGGAAAACGGAACCCGCGGCTTGATCGGCAGAGAACGAATATAGTCTTGGGCCTTGAGCACTGTCAGTAACGGCTGCACAGGGTTGAACGCGGAAGAACGTACACGGGGGGAGCCCACACGCGGAGAGTATCCTCTGATGGGGTTCCAAGATAATGGAGGATCTGGTTAAGTTGATCCACATAGCTGTAAACAGTCAATCATTGGGCGGTGTGGTGTGATGGTAGTGCACATACTCGCGGCCTTTAAAGATGGGCTTCCCGCCCAATAACTCGGCGAGAATGCAGCCTACGGACCACACGTCGATGGCGGTGGTCTGCTGCAGGTTAAGTATACGTTCATTGGAGATATTAGGCTAGACGCACGTAGTTGGCGAAACTCAACATAATTTCAGGAGCCCGATACCACCTCGTTGCGACGTATTCCGTCATGAAACCTTGGTTTCCGGCAGCTCTTGACGTTCCACCTCCCGGGCTGTACCCTCTCGCCAGCCCAAAGTCACAGATCTTGAGCTCACAGTCGGCATTGACGAGAAGGTTTCCTGGCTTGAGATCGCGATGAAGGACGTTGGCGGAATGGATGTATTTGAGCCCGCAAAGGGTTTGGTAGAGGAAAGACTGGAAGTGCGCGTCGGTGAGGGGCTGTCCAGACCGGATCTGAAGATACGATGAGTTGAAGCCAGGTAGGACCCGGGTGATGACCTTACGATAGCGTGGAGATCGGCCTCCATGAGCTCTTCCTACATACCAATGAGTGAGATATCCCAGCATAGAATTTGGTACACACATAAAGATAGACCTCGTCAAAGTTGCCGTTGGGCTGGACAACAATATCCATGTCATACAAGCATGTTATCTGAGCGGCGAATCAGTACCCAAGCAGAGTCTTTGAAAAGAATGCGAACATTCTTGTGGCCGCGGAAATGGTGCAGGAGGCTTGATGGTGTTCTCAAAACGCGGCTCGACCACAGCCAAGAAACACTTACCGGATTTCTCTCAGACATCTCTTGGTGAGAATGCGCTGGAGAGACGAGATCAGTCCCATCGAGGAAACGCCACGGCTTGCAGACGGACCTTGGTGTTAATGTTGGTGATTTTCTTGATAGCGCATCCCTCGCCGGACCTGCGGTGTCTCGCTGCAACGACACATCCATACGCGCCTTGGCCGAGTTCCTTGACGAACTGATACTCGGAATCGACAACGAAATTCGAGTTGAGCGCGGTAAAGCTGTGTCTTTGCATGATATTGGAGGACCTGGAAGGGAGGAATGAGTCGAAAACTGTGGTTGAGTTGAATAGCAGTCCGTACCTGGCCAGACGCTGTGGTGGTAGGAAGGAAGAGGAGACGAGATGGACGCGATTGTAAAGAGACCGAAATCAATCAATATCATTCTGATTTACACCGCAATCCCCGGGCGCTGTCTTTCGCCGTCTTCCTTCCATCGCGATTTTCTTTGTGTTTGAGGAACGCGTTTCAGACTGTTTCAGGCTGTCGGCTCGTGTCGGTCCGCAATTTGTCGCGACCTGCGTTGGCGCGGCGCGTCGATGGCTTTGCTACCGCGCCAACTCGTCAAGTCCACAACTCGCCAGCAGTGTCATAATTTTCAATCTTTATAAAACGCGAGATTCACCTCTTACCTTGCGCCCCCTCACTTCCTTACACCATGAGCCCTAAATATCTCTGCTGCCTGCCTCTCCGTCTTGGTGTTCTGGTCATTTCCTTCCTCCAGTTTCTCGCCAGTGGATTTGTCGCAGCTATCCTCCTCGTTGCCCTGATCGTTGACGCCCAAGGTCCGTGCGCTCTCGCCAGCCTTTCGACGTTTCAATGACCAAAAAATAGACGAGGATCCAACTACCAGAATTCCGTCGCGGACCAGAATAATCGTCATTGTTTTGGCCGTCCTTTATGTGCTGCAAGCCCTGATATCGCTCACCGGGTGCGTCCAAACTACTCCCATGCTCCATCCTGCCCTCCTCATTCAAACTCTCTAGCTTCATCGGAGCCATCCGTAAAAAGGAGTCCTACGTTGGAGTCTTTTCTAACCTCCTCCGCTTCTTTTTGGGTCTCCAAATCGTCGCAGTGATCGCCTATCTCGCCTTGTACTTCATCGACAAGTCGAACTTTACGAAAGTGTGCATCGGCGGCTCTACAGACCAACAAATAATCGACGCCTGCAACTCCTCGACTAAACTCAGTCTGTGGGTTTTGATCGTGTCCGCGGTCGTTCCCCTACTTTTCCAAGCGTGTAAGCACACTGCCTCTGTCATCTGCTTGTCTCTGAACTCGTGTTCAGACGGCGTATATATCGTTGGCGCTTACGTGACAAAGTTGCACACCGAGGGCATCAGGGACGAAACCTTTGGCTTCAAGGGACCGGTCTACGCACCAGTCGCGAACGCCGAGCAATACCCGCTCACCCACCAGCCCACCTATCCATACGCCGACAACTCCCACTCGTTTGGCGCCTCCCATGTTTGATTCGACTGCTTGTAATAAATTCATTTTATCTTCTCAATCTGCTCAGCGCTTGAAATCTCTTCTGTCGGTAATCTTCTTCCACCGTGATCAACGTCAATGTTTGCCCTTGGCTGTATTCATTTAGGTGACTACTGCTGTGGGGCGGATCGAGACGAAGGCTATGCGAACAACGGTCGGATCCCAAAGACACCGCTCTCAAACACGGGCGGGGACCTGCGGGCGTCCCGATATGGCCGTTGAACGAGGTAAGACGCCGCTGCATGCCACCAGCGCAACACCGCTTCGCCGTCTGCGCCCACAATAAAAGCCTCGACTGCCCCCGTACTCTTCATTCTTTCTTCTTCCATCCATGGGCGCCAAGTATCTTTGCTGTTTGCCCTTGCGTCTCGGTGTCTTCATCAACTCGCTTTTCCAGTTCCTAGCGAGTGGCATCGTCGCAGCTTTCTTCATCTTTGTCCTCGTCCTCAATGCTGAAGGTCGGTTTTCTCTCCTCCCTGGCGATTTCCTTGGCTGACGACCACGCCAGATAAACTGAAACTCAACGATCAGCCCTTCGAGCTGGCGCCCCGGTTCAGGAACATTTCTATTGGTTTCGCGGTGGTGACTGGCCTTATCGCGCTCATCTCTTTCACGGGGTTCGTTTCTTGGAATCGCATGGGCAACCTTGCTAACATCACTCCAGCTTCATCGGCGCGATCAGGAAGAAGGAGTCCTATGTTGGCGTATACTTGAATCTCCTGCGCCTTTTCTTGCTCCTGCACATCACCATCGTCGTCGCCTTCTTTATCCTTTTCTTCGCCGACAAGAAAGAATTCAAGAAATTGTGCCTCAATAATACGACGGACCAACACAACATCGACAACTGCGATAAAGTCTTGAAGGCCTCGGTCCCGGCCGTGCTTATATCTGGCCTTGTACCCCTCCTCTTCCAAACGTGTAAGTTCCCGCCCTTCACGCGATGTACCTATGTTGATGTTTCTTCAGACGGCGTTTATATCGTCGGGGCTTATGTACAAAAGCTCCGCCGGCAAGATTCTTATGCTCGGGTGGGCGAAGAGTCGCGTCCCTTGACCCACCATGCGGCCTACCCCTTCGCCGACAAGCCTTAAGCGTTGGTCGAGGTACATGGACATTGTACGAGAATTTTGTACAGCATATTACTTCCTAGTTAGTCCTGATTTCGCCGAGCACAATGCTATACTGTAATGCAAAGCGGCTTTATCCTTTTATTCTTGCGAATTGTCGTCGTAAATAGGGGCCCCGACTGAGCGCGTCACATCACATGCACCGCGTTTTTGTCACTCCCGCGTTCATTCAGGTTCATTCTCCTGCGGCATGTCTCGTCTTTCGCGTGCCAATTTCAAGGGCCGAGAGTCCGTGTTCGCGGGCGGCGCAGACCTCTATCGCGGGGACATCCAGGCGATCTGTCCTCCGAGCCTCGAAGACTGTGTCGCGATCATGGAGGACTGCTGTGAACGGGCCTGCGACGCCCAAACCCTCCTCCGCACCGGCACCAGCGACCTCCGACGCATGAGCCATGTCATCCAGAGCCAACGGGTACTCGCCGCACTCGATTCATCGCTCTCGATGCAATAACTCGACGCACTAGGTATTCCTCCTCGTCGGAAGCGAGACTGTGCGCAAATACAAGGCGGAGCTCACGGACGAGATCGAGCCCGCGATCAACGAGCTGATTGAGCTCGCGGAACAAGGCCTGAAGTCGATGCAGAAGAAAGAGGCGGTCCTGCAGACCAAGGTACGGGACTAATTCAGACGCGGGAGACGAAATTTATCAGGAAGGAACAGGTTGACACAGCCCAGTCAAGGACGGCCCGTCCGACGGTCGGTGTACCCGCGTCCCAAAAGGCGGAAGCTCGACGGTTGCTGCTCCTGACCAAGCAGAGAGAGGCCTTGGAGATGCAAGTACAGGCGCTGGAAGCAGAAGTTGAGGCCATCGTAAGTGATCTCAATCTTTACCTCGACGGTTTTGAGGCTGAAGTATCGGGGCAGGAACGCCAAGTTGTGAATTCATAATCCTCTCCTTGTTGTATTTATCCTTTTGTATTTTTTTTTCATGTTGGATCACTTCATGCGCTACCGTATTGCGCATCGTACAGTCCTCAGATTATAGCTATTACAGTATCTACCAAGTCAAATATTCCCCATACATGTTCGGAGCCTCACCCCGGATGTAGGCCTCGAACGACCTCTTCATTACCGTCGACCAATCTAGATCTCGCCTATCCTCAAGCTCTTCATCCCCCGTAGTGTTTTGGAATCTAGGCCCTAAGTCTGGCCAGTTTCTTGCAGGATCAACTACCATCCACCTGCAGAAGGCGTTAGAAAGCAGGTCCGCAGCATCGGAATTTCGTCCCTCACCAAGAATTATGAAAATGGTATGAGTATGCTCCGGAGAAGAACCCCTGGTAACCAAGAGCCACGGGAGCACCGCTGTCGACGGCGGGGGTATTAAAAAATTGCTCAAACCTGTGCAGATGCCGCGGTTTCATGAGCAGTTGGAAAAACGAACGGCAGAGAGCAGCATACCCAGTGAAGAAAGGCTGTGGAGGGCGTTCCCGCTGGTATCCCTCCATATTGAGCCACGCAGAATCGAACACTGCGTCCGGAATTCGCGTCAAGAGGTTGTCCAACCGCGCCTCCTTCAAGTATTTCGTAATCTCGAAAGGATGAAAGTCGAATCCATTCTTAACGGCCGTCCGAAGGATGAAATGCCCCAATGCGGAGCGTTGGCGTAAGCGGAGAACGGCCGTGTTATAGCTTGGGTGGAACGACCAACGGTAGGCGAAGGCGCCTTTCCACCCCCACATCTCTGTCCAATCTCTCAGGAAGAGGGTGTCCGCATCGAGGTATATGCCTCCATATCTGTCGCCCAAATCGAGTCAGCATTGGGCTAGAGCGCGAGAGAGGCGGCCGACTTGTGACAGAGGATGAAACGGGCCATGTCAGACATGATCACGCTCAGTTTATCGTACAAATTGGCAGACTGGGAGCCGGTGCGATTGTACATGCTATCGTCCGAAGCGGCGGCAACAACCTAACAGTAGATCAACGCGATGAATTAATTGCAAAATAAATGGCAAGGAAACAAACCACGCCGCCACTCTTGAAGATGGTCTTCTTGGAGCGCCATTCGGTTTTGGTTTCTGGAATGCTGTCTAATTGCTCCGCAGTGTTCCATATTTTGAAGTGGATGACGTGTTTGAAGCGAGGGTGCAGAAAGGGAGCCGCCCAAGGACTCGATCTCAGCTGCTCGAACAACTCCTCTGTGGCTGAACCAGAGAGCGCGGCAGCCGGGCCAGGGTTCACCCATATCCAGAGTTGGGGCGTGCACGCGTCAGTGCCCTCTTGAGCTGGGCGGTGAAGGCCCAAGTTCTGAGTAAATAGAAAACTCAAGATCGCGAGATATGGCTTGTCTGTGAACGGTCCGGTCCAGTACATGTGGAATATCCGTGGATCTTCTGGATCGCAGAAGTTTTCTGGCGAGTAGTGGTGGTACTTGGCTGGTGGAGGCAGGTCTAATGGAGGTTCCCACGCAGCGTGTCGGCTTTTGGTGAACCCTTCGTCGAGGTATGCTTCATGTTCGCTCCGTATGATCCCCTTGCGCTCGGAAATATCATCTGAAGATGGTAGAGATGCCGGGACAGAGTCGGGCTGCTCGACATAGATATATTTCCAGTCGTCCATTCGCCCTCGTCGGACGCGATTGCCGTTGTCCAAGCCGCCTCCGACGCGTAGGATCTCCAGGCTAGGAAAACTGCATTTAGAAGGATGGAATGGGAGGTTCGGAATATGTGTACCAATCTCTGACATACTGCGATAATTTGAGGGCTTGTCAAAGCGGGCGCATAGATCACTCACTTTGTTTTCTGAGAAATCACAATGGCTAAGGATGATATCCAGGTCGATAACACTCCCGGGAACTGGCCGTGGTGGGTACGCGACCGAGGGAGGTCGGCTCTGGATGTCCAAGTAGACACGTTTCGGTCCAATTCCTTTCGTTGTTGTTTTGAAACGGCTCTGGCTCGCCGGGCGCGGGGGAAGGGCGGGATTATCTGGCACAGAGTTTATTCCCAGTTTCTGGGGAACTGGTATCGTGAGCGGTGCACATCAGGCAGTTTGATTTCAAACTCACTGCTTCGTCGACTCGGATGATGTCCGCTCGCAATCTCCCACCGCCATATCCGCCCGAGGTCCTCGCGTTTGAACACGAGCGTAGGGGACTCCTCGAGCGGCCACTTTTTATGGGTTGAGCCAAAGCGTCTGACGAGGGCGAAGATGGTGAACGCGAGAGTCAGAAGAGTGAGGAGGATGAGCAAAGCGCCGCGCATCCGTCCGAAGCGGGAAATGGCGGTGAGATAGGCTGCCTTCAAGTTTGGAAGGACGAGCTTGAAGCGTAGGCCGCAAACTGAGATGGGATATGTGACCCATGTCTGCACTGGAATTGGGCCGCGCTTGTGGTATTTGTCCTCTGGAGCGTAATACTTGGGGAGGGACAGTGGACGCGCATTCGAATGCTGGCGCAGATGTGGTGCGTGGGGAATCATCGTCGACTCGGATAGACCATCGTCGTTCGTTCAACCGCTCAGTTCAGTTACGTAAATGGCCTGGCCGAGAATACATTCTCTCATTCGTGGAATAAGGTGCAGACACAACTGAAGTCTCGAATGGTACCGGTCTCCCGTAAATAAGTACTGGTTCTTTGGTCGACACAGCGTATATTTGGGAGAAGTGCTGCGGGGAAAGTCGCAGAAAGGGCACGCTGCGAGGCGTAAACATGAAACGGTGGTCAAACGCCGTGCGGGAATGTATGAAGACAGTGTACACGAGATGGCCGAAGAGACCAGTGGAGGTCCGGAGTAAATGGGCTATAGACGGACTAAAGCTTTTGTCAAACAAGACCAACTCTCCCTTGCTTAACGACTGGCACGAATTTGGGCCGCCGCCTTCCGCGATGAGCGACGACTTTCTACGCCTGGTGTCTACCGCCAACCCAGCGTCCAAATACCAGCCTGCTAATAACTACCCTCCGGCTTCCACTTCTTCCCCATACGCTACCCATTCTCCGCAGCACATGGACCCTTTTTTCGACGACGACGATGACAATATGCCTGATTCAGCCTTTGGAAGGCCAAGCACAGGTCCCATGGACTCCCAGGCCAGTGGCCTGCCCTTGACCCAACACGCCGTACCACCTGCTGGTTCAGGCCAGTCCAAAATCAGTCGGGATGGAGTTCCGCAGGGCTGGACTTTTGACGATGACGACTATCGCCCACAGGACCCAGCCTTCGCGGGGTCTGCTACATTCAATGGGTCGAGTCCAAAGTCGGAGCAGAAGGCGCCACCTCCACCGAAGCAGAAGTGGAAATGGCCATGGCAAAAGAGCAAAGTTCTGACCGGCGACAGAGTCGTTGCCCTGAACAACGCTGCGGCCAACGTGGAGTACGGTTCAAACTTCGTTTCCACAAGCAAATACAATCTTGCAACGTTCGTTCCAAAATTCCTTACTGGTGCGTCATTAGAATTACACAGTTGCGCGAGTACTAAGCCTTCTTTTATCTAGAACAATTCTCCAAATACGCCAATCTGTTCTTCTTATTCACTGCATGCATACAACAAGTACCAGGCGTGTCCCCGACCCAACAATATACCACCATCGTTCCGTTGGGCGTAGTGCTGCTTGCCTCTGCATTCAAGGAGGTTCAGGAAGACTTGGTGAGTTCCCCTTCAGCAAATTCAGCTGCCCGCATGCTAATACATGCGCAGAAACGACACCAATCGGATTCGGAATTAAACGCGCGTTTAGCCAAGGTTCTGACTCCCGAATCAACGTTCGTGGACAGGAAATGGAAGGACATTCGAGTGGGCGATGTCGTGCGGGTCGAAAGCGACGATTTTATCCCGGCCGACATGATTATCCTCAGCTCAAGTGAGCCGGAGGGACTCTGTTACATCGAAACTTCCAATCTCGACGGGTACGACTCCAGTCACGCTGAAGAACGTCTCGACTAAGTTGCCCACCTGTAGAGAAACGAACCTCAAGATTAAACAGGCGTCACCCCATACCGCTTCGCTCACGGCACCACCACTTGTGAACACGCTTCGCGGATCGCTCCGGTCCGAGCAGCCCAACAATTCCCTTTACACATTCGAAGGGACGTTCGATCTAATAACAAGTAGCGGCCTTCCCAAGCAGGTGCCGCTTGGGCCAGATCAAGTTCTTCTCCGTGGGGCGCAACTCCGAAACACACCTTGGGTGTATGGCATAACTGTCTTTACTGGACATGAAACCAAGCTCATGCGCAATGCCACGTACGTCGATTGATCACATTTCTATAAATTACGGGCATTCATTCCTCCTAGTGCCGCGCCAATAAAACGGACGGCGGTGGAGCGGCAAGTGAATGTGCAGATTGTCTTTCTGTTCATTTTCCTGCTGGCGCTTTCGATCGGCTCTTCTATTGGAGGCAGTATCCGCGCGTGGTTTTTCGCCACCCAACAATGGTACCTGTTCGAACCAGTGTCTGCCGCCGGCCGGGGTAAGTATCTGTGCCCTATCATCCGTCCTGCGATAACTAATCATCGTTTCTTCTCAGCGAAGAGCTTCATCGAAGGTCGCGTTTTTTTTTAAACAACCTTTCTGCTGATTTTAAACTTCATCGCAGATATCCTTACCTTCATCATCCTCTATAATAATCTAATTCCAATCTCGCTCATCGTAACGATGGAGGTGGTCAAGTTTCAACAAGCTCGACTCATAAATTCCGATCTGGACATGTACTATGCCCGCACAGACACTCCGGCGCTGTGCAGGACCTCGTCCCTCGTCGAAGAACTCGGACAAATCGAATATGTGTTCAGCGACAAGACAGGCACTCTCACTTGTAACGAGATGGAGTTCCGGTGCTGCAGTATCGCTGGCGTCGCATATTCCGAGGTCGTCGAGGAAGGGAAGCGCGGGGAGGGAGAGGAGGGTAAAGACAACGGCTGGCGGACGTTCGCCGAGATGCAGACACTACTTGGCGAAAACCAGAATCCCTTCGTGGATGCTGGAACGGCTGGCTCTGTCGCTACGGAGCAAAATATGGAGAGGGAAGTTCTGAAGGAATTCTTGACTTTGCTCGCCGTTTGCCATACCGTTATCCCCGAGGTCAAGGAGGGGAAGACGATCTTCCAGGCGAGTAGTCCCGATGAGGCAGCTTTGGTTGCTGGTGCAGAACTTTTGGGATACCAGTTCCACGTATGTCGCTCGTTATCCTTCGTTTGTGAAGTTTCTCATCCTTCTCCAGACCCGCAAGCCCAAGTCGGTCTTTGTAAACATCCAGGGACAATCCCTCCAATTCGATATCCTCAACGTCTGTGAATTCAATTCCACCCGGAAACGGATGTCCACCGTCGTACGGATGCCCAACGGCAAGATCAAGATTTACTGCAAGGGCGCGGATACCGTCATCATCGAGCGGCTCAGCAAGAACCAGCCATACACTGAGAAGACCCTGATCCATCTGGAGGTAACTTAGCTATTTATGTACCCCGCGGAGCTCGTCGCTAACCGATATCGCGTAGGACTACGCCACGGAGGGCCTACGAACACTCTGTCTTGCATACCGCGACATCTCGGAGCAGGAGTACAAACAATGGGCGGCCATCTACGACCAGGCAGCCGCGACCATCAACGGCCGTGGCGACGCTCTCGACCAGGCAGCTGAGTTGATCGAGAAGGATTTGTTCCTCTTGGGGGCAACTGCCATCGAGGACAAGTTGCAAGATGGTGTTCCCGACACGATCCATACACTGCAAATGGCGGGAATCAAGGTATGTTGGGGATCTCGCTCGATTCAACTGCCGTGTTTAATTCGGGCGGTAGGTCTGGGTGCTCACTGGCGACCGTCAAGAGACGGCCATCAACATCGGGATGTCGTGTCGACTCATTTCAGAGTCGATGAACCTGGTGAGCTTGATATTTTTCTGATTCCTTTTCCGTCTAACTCGCGAATCAGGTTATTGTCAACGAGCAGACCTCTCATGATACTCAACAATTCCTGGCGAAGCGTCTGTCGGCGATCAAAAGCCAGCGGAGTACAGGCGAACTGGAAGATCTCGCCCTCGTCATCGGTTCGTGGGCGTGTAAACGACGTGATCGTTTCTCTAAACATTATTCTGGATGTAGATGGGAAGAGTCTGGGCTTTGCGCTGGAAAAGGAGATCTCCAAGATCTTCCTGGAGCTGGCCATAATGTGCAAGGCCGTAATTTGCTGTGAGTGGTTTGATTTTTACAGCTGCACGCGTCTGGAACTGCTCCAGGTCGCGTTTCTCCGCTCCAGAAGGCCCTTGTAGTCAAACTGGTGAAGAAGAACCAAAAGGCCATATTGCTTGCCATTGGTGACGGGGCGAACGACGTGAGCATGATCCAGGCCGCCCACGTCGGTGTCGGTATTTCGGGAGTGGAGGTCGGTCACTTTTTCGCTGTGGCTGCGGGCGATCAATTGACCCTTTGCAAAGGGTCTTCAAGCGGCACGGTCTGCGGATGTTGCGATATCTCAGTTTCGATTCTTGAAGAAGCTATTGCTCGTCCATGGCGCTTGGAGTTATCGCCGACTATCAAAACTCATCCTTTGTGCGTTTCACCCCAACCAAGACGAGGCAGCGACTGACTCTCTCCAGACTCATTTTACAAGAACATCACTTTGTACATGACACAGTTTTGGGTACGTTGTTTACGCTGTCCATTCAGCATCACTCATCACATCCCGTAGTTTGCGTTCTTTAACAACTTCTCCGGCCAAATCGCGTACGAGTCGTGGACGTTGTCAATGTACAACGTTCTATTCTCGCTACTACCCCCGCTCGTTATCGGTATCTTTGACCAGTTCGTGTCGGCGCGGATATTGGACCGATACCCGCAGCTATACATCCTCGGGCAGAAGAACGCCTTCTTCACCAAGACGGCGTTTTGGATGTGGGTAGGGAATGCGCTGTACCACAGCTTTGTGAGTGATTCCCCGGTGGTTGGGAAGGCAAGTGCTGATATTGACGCTAGGTCCTGTATCTGTTCTCAATTATCCTGTTTTGGGGAGACTTGAAGCAGGCTACGGGGTTGGATTCGGGGCATTGGTATTGGGGGCTAATGCTCTACCTCGCTGTGCTACTTACGGTCCTTGGGAAGGCTGCGTTAATTTCCGAGTAGGTCGCCACGCTGCAACCACTCTACTTCGCTGACCACATCGCAGTTTATGGACTAAATATACCGTCGCTGGTGGGTCTGACTCCGACTTGCCTCAACCCGCTGTTTATTCTTTCCCGCAGCTATTCCGGGCTCCTTCGTTTTCGCAATGCTCTTCCTCCCCCTCTACGCTTACATCGCGCCCGTGATTGGTTTCTCGCAAGAGTACACCAATCTGGTGCCCCGCCTATGGACAGACTTTGTCTTTTATTTCGTGCTGCTCCTCATTCCGATATTCTGTCTCAGCCGAGACTTTGCTTGGAAATAGTAAGCCGCACCTTGTATCTTTTTTGGTCCCGGCTGACGACGAATTTAGCTACCGGCGGACGTATATGCCCTCCTCGTATCACATTGCGCAGGAGCTGCAAAAATACAACATTCCGGACTACCGGCCGCGGCAGGAACAGTGCGTGCCGTCGTCACTTGTGGGACAACTGGTTGCTCACCCGTTGCGTTAGATTCCAAAAGGCAATCAAGAAAGTACGCGCGGTGCAGCGGATGAGACGCAACCGCGGCTTTGCATTCAGTCAGACGGAGGATGGGGGCAAGCAGGATCAGGTTTGTGTTGCTGTATCTAATCTATTGACCTGACTGACTGACTTGACTTGCCTAGGCACGGCTGATTCGAGCGTATGACACGTCAAAGAGCAATACCAAGCCCTCTGGATACTAGACGCGGTGGTGGATTCCCGGGACCAATGTACATGTATACTCAATTTTATATTATTATTGCTTTGACTGTGCTGGCACTGCTGCGCACCTCGGATCAATCCCATGCGGGATTGTCGCCGTTCGGTTGCAGGGGTGAGTGGGATCATGTATTCATGCGCCAAGGCGAGGGTCGGCCTGAGGTTGAGGAGTGTACCGTGATAATTTTGTCGACGTCGTTGGAGGATTACGACGGATCGGATTTTAATTATATCCGTAGCGGTGATCGTGGTGAAACCCGCGTCAACATGAACGACTGGCGATGCAGTACCCACCACACCTTAATTTACAGCGGTGCACTGCAAGAAGAATGCAGGGGAAGGGACGGATAGCTCCATGGATATGGGATTCGGCCCTTGTCTGAGGCTGGACGAGAACGAGGCTCGAGGCTTGGATGGGAAAGTGACACACAACATGCGACAAGTCACACTGATCAAGGCTTGATTTACGGTCTGTGTTGCTACGCCATTATATTCACGCCCCTCGCCGCCTGTTCCCATCCCCTCGTTAGTACCACCACCACGAGACTGTGTCTCTTTCTTTCCTCCCTTTTCTTTTTCCTTCTAGACGCGACCACCTACGCTCTTTATAACACCAAAGCGTCGGGAACGCTTTCTCCGCAATGTCCCTCAAGGCAGAACTCGAAACATGGGCAGCCGCCCTCAAGGCGTACGACGAGGAGGACTTTGAAAAGGCCCTCGACCTCTTTGCGGTCAGTTGCGCCCATATCCGACCCATCTCCCGCTCACAAAGGCCCCCTCCAGCGTATCGCAGACTCGTCCAAGATTCTCACCAACATGGGCCTAATCTACGCGACCCTGGGGGAGCACGAGGCCGCCGTCGAGCGCTTCATCGAGGCAACGGGCTTGGATTCATACCTCGCTGTGGCGTGAGCAAGCTGTTCACTGTCTTTGTTGCCATGTTACTCATTCCCGACCGTAGGTACTTTCAGTGCGGTGTCTCCAACTTTCTGCTCGCCCGCTACGAGCTGGCATTCAAAGACTTTGAGGAAGCTCTGCTGTACCTGAGAGGAAACCAGGCCATGTCGGTGTTTTTCGCTCCGAGCTGGCCTTGTCCTTAATCCCGTTATAGCAATTATGAGCAGCTTGGCCTCAAGTTCAGGCTCTTTTCCGCCGAGGTGTTGTTTAACCAGGGTCTCTCCCTGATCTACCTCGGACGTGTGGATGAAGGGCTGGCGGACATGGAGGAGGCGAAACGAGTCAAGGCTACTGACGAACATAACGTTATCGACGATGCGATTCAGGATCGCGGGGAGGGATACACGGTCTTCAGCATTGTGAGTTTCCCTTGTTTCTCGTCCTCGTTGTTTCTCACAAGGCGTCGGCAGCCCGTGGGAGTGCTCTACCGACCATCAGAGAAGAAACTCGTCAATGCCAAGACAAAAGATTACATGGGCAAAGCTGTATGTTTCACCTTGTTACCTCGGTTTCTTGCTCATTCCATGGCCAGAAACTCATTGCATCGAGCGACTCGAGGGACACCACCGTCGGATTCTCCGGCATTGACCGCCTGCAGCAGGGTATCACTCCCAGCGGTATCTTTATAGATGATGGTGGTGCCAACCTTGGGCGCAGTAACACACGCGCACCGCCCCCTCCCAGTAGGTTTATTCATCCCGCGGTTTGGCCAGTATCTTACATCGTCCTTAGGAGACGACACCGATTCCGGAGTCGGTTTGGGCCGGTCAAAAACGACCCTTAACGTCCCCAGCAACGCCCGCGAATTGACATCCGGCGGCGGGAGTGAAGGCGGCGCCAGCGGAGGCATTGCCAGATCCGCTTCTACTGGATCAGGAATGGGCGGACCCCAACGTAGCAACACCGTCCTCAACACCGGCCGGCCATCCCCCAACGCGGGCATGGGTGGTCCGACTCGTGGTCTCAGCGTGAGACGCGGTGGGTCGCCCCCCGGCAACAAGCCACTACCGCTGCCTGCCGCCGCTGCCCCCGCCCCTCCGCAAAAGGGCCAGGCAGCGAGCCGGCTTACGGAAATTTACGACGATTATCTCGACTCGTACACGGACGAGCCCCCGCCACCTATGCCTAACGCTCCTCCCCCGGACCGTGTCGCTGCATGGGCGCGCTCGAACGCCAATGGACCTGGACCGGGGTCGGCCAGCCCTCAGGGCGCCTTTGTACAGCGCTCTGGCACTCGGAGCGCACCAACGAGCAACTATGCGCCCAGCTCATACGGCGGTGGTGGCTCTGTGAGGCGGCGTGTGACCAGACGAAACACGTCCCGCCGGATCCAGAGCGTTTATGACGAGGAAGAGGAGGGCTACGCGAGCGGCGAAGACTTTGACGGTCCTTATGAGTTGATCAAGATCCGAGTGAAGGTGCGTTTTATTTTATCGTATCGAATATCCTACAGCTTGATTGACTCACCTGTAGCTTCACTACGACGACGATGTGCGCGGCATGGCGCTGACGCCCGAGACCGGCTTCGACGAGTTTATGGATAAGGTCACCGCCAAGTTCGGCAAGGACATCAACGGCCTCACCCTCAAATTCAAGGACGAGGACGGCGGGAAGGTGTCCTTGCGCGACGAGTCGGATTATGAGCTCGCAATTGAGACCGCGCGCGAGAGCTCCAAGGGCAAGCCAGAGGGGAAGCTTGAGATCTGGTGCACGGACGCCTAATCTGGGGTCGTGCATATGCCATTCACGTCACGTCATTCTCTCTCTGGTCTCAATACGCCTCGGTCTCTCCTCGATCCGCCTCTGGGCTGGCTGCCGTGCCGCCCACGGGTTCGCTGTAAACCTCTCCCCCCAACGCACAACACTGGATTCCTCACTCACTCTCACATACAACTGCTTGCTTGCTCCTGTTTTCACTTTTGCTTATTTTATCCTCACATTTACTCCCGCGCGCTTAGCCCAAGGGTTGGTTAGTTTTTACTCAATCAATCCCGATCTCAACTATCTATGCACGTCCTATGTAATTTTTTTTCGTTGGTTGTCGGTACATAAATACACCGTATACCCCGAGTCTTTTGTACTACGATGTACATTATACAAACGAGACTGGCAACAGAATAGAGGGAGTGGTGAGAAATAGAAAGCTTCCAGAATGCAAGGGCGTTTTGTCCCCTTACACACAAATCTCCATTCTCGACGCGGCGGACTTTATTCTTTATTCGCTCACGTCGTCTCTATGGTAGAGTAGCCTACGTTTACCCATGCGCGTAACTTATCTCCATATCGAACCGTCAACCACAGAAGTCTAAGATTGAATCAATAAACTGCGGGGATGAGAGTGCGAAATCGACCAACATGAATCCAATCCACGCCAAGATCCCTACAATGGAGTATGTTGCGACCAAACCGAGGTAATTCAACGATGGCAGAACGCCCGAGATAGCGACTGACACCATGAAGGACCTCACCCCCCTGTTCATATTTCCGAAATGATCAGCAACAAGCGCAGCGGGGGGAATCATCATGGAAGTACTCACACGCTCGCAGCCATCATCTCTGCGCTCCGGGAATGCATCACGTCGACCATGTAAGCGCTGCATGGGCTGAGTACCAGATCGACTGCGATCCCGTTGAGGAAGAAGGAGATGAGGTTGAGGGTTAGCCCCAGCGGGCCCGGCACGTAGTGCGTGATTAGGCCGCAGAGCACCACGGAGAGGGGGACGACCGTGGCTGCGGGCCAAAGCGTTGCGCGTAGTCGGTCCTCCGGGACCCACTCGCCGTTGCGCAGCTTGCGCCATTTAATGACCATCCGGTCTGATATCATACCCGCAACGGGAGCACCAACTTGGGAACTGGGGGTCAGTTCGGAAAAAAATGGAAGGGAGGGGGATGTGCTCACTGATGTTGCCCACTCCCATTGGGAGGAAGAGCGCGCCGATAAGGGCTTCGTTGGTGATGTTGTATCGCGCACCCTGAGATAGATATTGTCGGTGGGCAGCGGTGATAAATGACATGGTCACTGACGATAGTGTACGCTATAGGCACCAAAAGAGCTGTAAAGATGTGAGCTGGGGACGCGGGCCGAGTTTACAGGTTACTTACCATAGTCCGTGTACAAAACGGTCGCTGCTGTTATTGTCTGTATTTTTGTTTAAAATAAATCGTTTTCAGGGCAAAAATCCATACCACAAACAGGAGATTTGGACTGCGAAGAAGCCATAGGCAAGAAAATGGATTCAACCAGACCCATTTAAATTTGGGGCGTGGTTGGTCATCGTTGTCGGCGGCTTCGTTTTTCTCCCTCCCCAGCGTCCCTGGATGGGACGTCTCCGGCAGGAGCAGGAGCATGCCCAAGAACACGAATAACCCAACAAAAAAGAGGCCGAGTTGAACGTTTCGCCAAGAGGAATATTTGGCTGACTTGGTTGTTGGACTTCAGGCGCAATTGGACAACAATGGACTTACCACCCCAACCTGTAGGAGAAATAATTAGAGCGTGTTGGCAGCAGGTAACTGAGCTCCTTGCCTCCGACCGTCGGGGATATCGCATTGCCCACGAGCGAGGCCTGCAACCAGATTATTGAACGTTGGGAGAAAGCTTGACGTGACGCTGATATTTACCGCGAAGAATATGCCCATAGCAGTACCTCGTTCAGTGAGCTTGTATATATCTCCGATGACTCCACCCCCTGAAATTCGCAGTCAATAACCGCCTATGAGCAAGAAACTGACAGTCCTGACCAACTGCTAAGCCGCCAGAGGTACCAAAGGCTTGGATGAAGCGGAAGACCATCAACTGGGGGATCGTTCTTGAACGCCCAACGCCGATAGAACCCAGACAAAGCAACGGTAGGCCGTAGAGATACATAGGTCGACGACCGTCTGTGATATTTGAGTAGTTTCAAAATACGACGCCAACATCGAGCCTTACAAAATCCCGAGTAGGTAGCAAACACCATGCTGCCCAGCGCCGCGCCGCATATGGAGAGACTAACCGCAAAGCTGCAGGCATCTTCAAGACCAGACCGACTTGGAGATGGAATGTACGGGGATGTACCTCACGATGGGTGCCGTTGAATTCAGATCTCTTGCGATGTCCGGGATGGAAGGGATAAACGATCCACTTGCGAACATGGGCAGGAGAGCGCTAGAGCTAACGAGCGCGACGATAACCTTCTTTCGCGAGGCCGAAAAACGTTTGTAGACGGCTTCATGTGCTAGCTCAGCGTCGGACACGAAAAGCGGAGTGTCCTCCGAGGCCATGGTTGTGGGGAAACAATGTCTACCTCTTGAGATGAGCGCAGATGGCAAGCCGCGAATCTGACTCGATGGGATAAGTAGTGGTTCGCCGCGGCTGCCCGCCGGCGGGGCTTCCCCGAGACGGGTTCTCGATATTCATTAAATCGATGGGTCGGTTCTGGCGGATGCGACGAGTAATTTGCGTTGGCCTGTGCGAGTACAGAAAGTCAATGCCTGTGGGAGCCAGCTACGGTCAGCTTGAAAGCTTGAGCTTGAAGAGTGATTTTTCGGGAAGGCGTTCGGCATCAGTTCACACGCTGTCAGTGTCAAAGACTTTTTCGCCTCTCACTCAACTCTCACCTCGACACACAATAATGGGCCTTTCTGGGAGGAAAGACAAACAACGAATTGGGGCTGACCCACGGAACCTCACCTGGGCGGATGGTGCTCATACTGTTTCCTTCATTCAAAGTATCACGCTAATGATATAAAGACGCCGCGAAATTTGGGTCCAACTACCTTTCAAAATTCGGATGGGATTCATCCAAGGGTCTTGGTGCTGACGGGGAGGGCCGTATTTCGCACATCAAGGTGTCCCAGAAGCTGGACATGCTCGGCATCGGCGCAGCACAACAAAAAGACCCGAATGGGATTGCATGGAAGCAGAACAAGGACTTTGAGCGGTTGCTTGAACGCCTTAATGCAGACCAGGAGGTCAAATTGGAGGCTGTGGAAGGAGATGACGAGGACGAGAAGAAACGCAAGAGAGCGGACGGAGACGAAACAGCGGTGAAGAAAAAGCGGAGAAAGTCAGAACCCGCGGCTGAGGTTGTCGTCGCCGTAGAGGCGGTCAGACCACTCGTTCCCCATCATCGAGCGTAAGTTCAATCCATTCATTTTCGACGACACTTAACCAAGCATTATCCGTCTAGGCATCGCGCTCGCGCCATCGCTGCTAAGAACATGGCGTCGAAATCCGCCGCCTCTATATCTGAAATCCTCGGTATAGCGCCCACGCCGAGCACGTCTGGTTCTGCCACCCCCCAGGGCAAATTGACACCATACGACGACGTGCCTTTGGAAAAACTTACAACGTCGACAATGAGCGTTGCCGATTATTTCAAAGACAAGCTGCTGGCCAAGGCAGGCAAATCTGGATCCGCCACACCGACTCCTTCCCAGGCCATCAAGGCGGAGATAGACTACGACGACGCGCCGAGAGGCGGACTCGGTTCTTCGCGAGTGAAACTAGAAGCCGGGAACGAGGACCCACCGATGCGAATGGGACTCGGACTCTCGAAGCTCTCATCCATGATGGCGTCCTCATTTTCCGCTGCGTCGACGTCGGTACTGGTTACGGAGGAAGTGGCCGTCAAGGTAGAGGAGGAGGATGTTGAAGTTGAGACGAAGAAGAAGAGAAAATCAGGCGAGGATGAAGAAACCGGGAAGCGAAAGGATAAAAAGGGCAAGCGGCGTGAGGTCGAGGTTTTAGACTCTGTTCTTCCGGATGGCGAATCGTCCGAGAAGAAGACGAAGAAACATCGACGACGGGGAGATGAGGATGGGGAGGCGGACGCAGATGAGCGCAAGAGGGCCAAGCAGGAGAGAAAACAACTGAAGGAGGAGGCGTCGACAACCGAACCTGTCGACGAGGAGGAGCGGAAAAGGGTCAAGAAGGAGAAGAAACGACTGAAGGCGCTGAAGAAGGAACAGACAGTAGAATAACGGTTTAGTAGAATAGCACAGCGGAATTTACACCTTGTTTGCCATCAACCGTGTTCAATCTTTCTCTTGAGCCTTCCTCAACTCTGGTTAGACAACGCTGGCGGCCGAGCCACGTCCGGATTCACACAGCGCTGGGTCCTATCTGCTCAAGTCACGGCGGACCCAAAAATTCAATGCTTCTGTTGTACCCACAGCGGAAAAACTCGTCTCCGCAAGGCTGCTGAACGGGCAGAATGAATGTCCGCGACCTTGTCAACAGCTCTCCTACGCCCGTTCCTACTGTATAACCCGCATTCCATATACCGCCAGCTCCTAACCAACATCCGCAGAGGGGCCGTCCGATGTCGGCGTCGGGGTCCATTCCACCATCCCGGAACGCCTCACCTCCGAATGTGGACTCACGGAAGGCCAGCATTGTCCTTATAGGCATGCGAGGAGGCGCGTGGCATATCTATCTCCTCTTCATTCTTTTAACGCGGTTCGTTTACAGTCGGGAAAACAACCCTTGCAACAATCACCGCCAGGGCTCTAGGCTGGGAGCTCCTTGATACCGACACAGTCTTTGAGCGTCAGTATCGCACCTCCATCGTCGACTTTGTGGCCAGTCAAGGCTGGGAACCCTTTCGCCAGGTCGAATCCAATATTCTGGATGAGTTGCTTCGGACGAACCCAACAGAGAAAGTAATTGCGTGCGGCGGTGGTGTTGTCGAACTGGAGCGCAACCGCGCGTTGCTGCACGCGTTTAAAGCCTCACAGGGACTTGTCATCCATGTTCTACGTGACAAGGACGCCGTCTTGACGTATATTCGGAACTCCACGCATTTCCCACCATACTATCATGAAAGCGCGAAAGAAGCTTGGAGCCGCAGAGAAAAGTTCTTTCGAGAGTGCTGTTCCTTCGATTTCGTTGCGCTCACAGTACCCATTCCACCCGGCTTGCCAGATGCGGTGACCCCGGACCAAACGCTGGCTCTGAAGCCTGTGGAACATGATTTCTTTAGGCTGTTACGGTTCGTCCACGGAATCGACACGAATAAAGTCCCTGTTGGCCGTGGCGCGCCCCGGTCCTATTGTCTATCTTTGACATTCGAGGACGTCGCGCAGGCTATCCCGAAGATTGAAGACCTGTCTCTCGGCATCGACGCATGGGAGCTACGCGTAGATCTGCTGGCTTCTATGGACCTCACCTTTCTCGCGTTCCAAATTGCTACTCTTCGACGACATTCTCCTCTACCAATTATCTTTACTTTGTGGCACGCGCCGAATGGCGATCGGCCCTCAGATGCGGAGACCACCAAGAACACAATTGATGCGCTCTTTAAACACGCTCTTCGGCTGGGCGTCGAGTACATCGAGCTCGATGCCAGATTCCCTAGGTCCATCTTGGAGGGCGTGGTGCCGTTGAAAGGGAATACTACCATCATCGGATCGTTCTATGATACGACAAGAAACTTGTCATGGAATGGACCTGAGGCCCAAATGGTATACGACAGCATCGTCAGAATGGGAGCGGACATCTGCAAAATTGTCTACTTCGCCCAATCGTACGGCGACAATCTAAGTCTGGAGAACTTTGTAGCGAAGGTCGACCGGCCCATCATTGCAATGAACCTGGGTGCAGAGGCGAGCCCTGTCTTTTTTGCTGGAAACAATTGTAGCCTGACTTTCGTGCCTAGGGCCAGCGATCGCGAGTCCTCAATCATGTTTTGACCCCTCTTTCCCATCCATTACTGCCACGCGTGTCTTTTCCTGGGCAATTATCGTTCTATGAGACTCAAACGACGCTCGCTTCCGCATTTCCCACCCTTCTTCCAAGGAAGAAATACTATCTCTTTGGGTGTCCCATCGCCCACTCCATGTCTCCCACCTTCCACAACACAGCCTTTGCTACCCTGGGTTTACCGCACACCTACGAGCTCAAGGAAACGCGGACCGTGGAGGAACTTACCGATGTAATGCGCTCTCCCGACTTTGGCGGTGCCAGCGTGACGATACCATACAAGAGCGAAATAATACCGCTGCTGCAACACGTGTCGCGACACGCCAAAATCATCGGCGCGGTGAACACCATCTCCCTCATTCCTGGTGGCGGGGGATACGCCGGCGCCAACACCGATTGGCGCGCAATCAAGACGTGCCTATTGCGGTACCTCACCCCCGCCAACGCCGTCACGTCGGTCACCACAGCCCTTGTCCTTGGCGCAGGGGGCACGTCGCGCGCTGCCCTGTATGCGCTGTATCACATTGGCGTGATCAACATCTACATCTGCAACCGTACGCGTCGTAACGCGGAGGCGCTCGCCCGCGAGTTTGAGCGGCTCGACCCCTTGCTTAACATCCAGGTACTAGATCGACTTACCGTGCCACTGCCGATCTACCCGCCACCGACCATGATTCTATCCACAATACCTGCGACGTGCGCGGAGTCGGCCAATGCCAATCAGCTCATCGACATTGGGCTGCATCCCGACCATATGTCGTCCGGGGGAGGTGTCGCGATCGAACTTGCGTACGAAAGGCGCATTACGTCGTTACTCACGCTTGCCGAGGAAAAGCGAGCAGCCGGGATCCCTTGGACAGGAGTGGAGGGAATTGAGCTACTCCTCGAGCAGGGGTACGAGCAATGTCGGATTTGGACTGCAAGGAGGGCTCCGAAGGCGCAAGTGAGAGAGAAAGTTCTCGAGGTTTATCAGCGGAGTTGGGGGCGCGGTCAAACAGTATAGTTTACTTTTCCTTCGTAAACACTTTGTGCGTCCTTGCATAGATCATCTTTATTGCCCTCTTTCCTAGTTTGGCGGTTGGAGGTTGGTTGTTTGTTGGTGTTAATTCTCAGCGTCTTTGCCTTTTCTGTGTAACGATCATCTAAAATTCTCCCTCCGCCATTATGGACGAAACACAGGCCTCCTCGTCTTCGGAAAGAGTTCCGTTCTCCACCCTTGAACTCTCCGAACAGACTGTCCGAGCGCTTGATGAGATGGGCTTCAAAACCATGACCCCGATTCAAGTAAAAGTTTTTTGGTCCCGCACCGCTGATTGTCCTCATGCTTGGTTCAGGCCCAAGCGATTCCAATCCTGCTTACCGGCAAAGACGTTCTTGGAGCGGCTCGCACTGGTTCTGGAAAGACTCTTGCGTTTGTCATCCCTGCAGTGGAACTTTTGCATCGTTTGAAATTCAAGCCTATGAACGGTGTGTTTACACTCCGCAGCTCCCTGTTCCTTCTGCAACTCAAATCCGCAGGCACTGGCATCATAATTGTGTCTCCGACAAGAGAACTCGCGCTCCAGATCTTCGGTGTCGCGAAGGATCTTATGCAATTCCATTCGCAAACTTGCGGGATCGTAATGGGCGGTGCGAACATGCGGGCAGAGCAGGACAAGCTCACCAAGGGTGTCAGCCTTCTTGTTGCGACGCCGGGGAGACTATTAGACCACCTCATGGTGAGCTTCTTGTTGCACACGATCGACAGCTTTTGAATAGCCTTGTCAGAACACTAAAGGCTTCGTCTTTCGTGCGTATCCATATTAGTAGTAGTCAGTCTGGCGCTGACTATCTCGCTTCCAGGGAATTTAAAAGCCCTGGTCATCGACGAGGCGGACAGAATTTTGGAGATTGGATTCGAGGAGCAAATGAAAAAGATTATAAGCATTCTACCGGCTGGTTCGTCACTCGACATTCCGGTTGTTCGATATCCTTACGTTAGTCCCAGAGGACCGGCAGTCGATGCTTTTCTCTGCGACGCAAACGACCAAAGTTGCGGACTTGGCACGGATATCTCTGCGACCAGGGTCTGTGAACGTTGACATTGACGGGGAGGAGGAAACAAGCACGGTCGACACACTGGCCCAGGGATACGTCGTCTGCGAATCCGACCAGCGATTCCTGCTCCTCTACACTTTCCTCTCCAAGAACAGGAAGAAAAAAGTCATTGTGTTCTTCTCCAGCTGCAATTCCGTCAAGTACCACGCCGAGTTGCTCAACTACATTGACGTACCCGTTCTGGAGCTCCACGCAAGTCCTCCTGATACCCTTAGACTTGCCAAGTCCTAATGTTTCGCAGGGGAAGCAAAAACAACAAAAGCGAACCAACACGTTCAATGAATTCAAAAATGCCGATTCCGGGATCCTCGTGTGCACTGACGTTGCTGCCCGAGGTCTCGATATACCCGAAGTCGATTGGATTGTTCAATTTGACCCGCCGGACGATCCGCGTGATTACATTCACCGCGTTGGACGGACGGCGCGGGCAGGGAAGAGCGGGAAGAGTCTACTTTTCCTCCTGAAAAGCGAGCTGGGATTCCTGCGGTATCTGAAAAAGGCCAAGGTCCCGCTGAATGAGTTCAGCTTCCCTGGGAACCGCATCGCCAACATCCAATCCCAAGTATGGTTCCGACTCAAATTTTGCAATTCCCGCTCATATTCTGTTCTAGCTGGAGAAATTGCTGCAGAAGAATTTCTATTTGCATCAATCTGCAAAGGATGGCTACCGAGCATACCTGCAATCATACGCCTCGTACTCCCTCAAGGAAGTCTTCAATGTCAACTCGCTGGATCTGGCGAAAGTCGGCAAAGCCTTTGGGTTTGCGGTTCCCCCGAGAGTGAATGTCAACACCGCTGGCGGAGGAGACGCCAAGGCCTCGAAGGAAAAGGCTGCTCACAAGAAGCGACGCCAATTCCAGCCGGAGGATCTTGAGGGCGCACGGAAACGAGCAGCCCAACCTTCATAGACATGACTTTTATTTTACGATCTTACTACTGTATTTCTACGCGGGTTTCTCCTCGTTAGCGACCGAGGAAAATTGTAACATACGTTTAATGTCGCGGGGTCTTGTAATCCTAACAATCTTAGCGAACAATAGTGATGGGATCCCTCGTACTTACTCCTGTTTGTACCGCGACACGAGCCTGCAACTCAGGTCGGACTCTGTGTCTACCAGCATCTCGAGTTCGCCAGTGCCAACTTCGCTCCACAGACGTCGCGCGTGAACATCGAGCGTGAACATCGAGCGTGAACATCTTGAAGCTTTCGCACACTGTAGCCGGTCTACCCCATTTATTACAACCTGTCCTTCACGCCCATTCTCCTCGAATATGCCCAAGCTTCGGGTTCTTGCAGGTCCTGATCTGAAGACCCTTGCTCCGATAACAGCTCTGGTCAACTCAAACACAGGCTACCGGATAGCGTCGGATGCATGGGAGGTCCGTTTCTCGCCTTGCAGTCTGCGCAATGTTCTGAGCTCGTCGGAATGTAGGGCGAGATCATCATTTTCATAAAAAATCTGAATGAAGACTCGGACGACTCATCCCACAGCACACCACAAGAGGTTGAATATTTTGGTCGAGAGGATCGCAAGGGCGTTACCTGGAGCATTCAGGTTCAGGGGCGCTTCCTAACCCCGCGCTCGGCAGGTAAGCGTTCGTCCAGACATCGTTTAGGGCAACATCTGACTTTCTCCCGCCCTCCCGCTCTCCCGCCCTCTCTCCCGCCGTCCAAAGATGACGTCATGTTTGGAAACATATTCGAAAAGCCTCTTAAACTGCCGTGGGGCACCGCCGCAGCGCTCAAGTTCATGAAGTGAGTTGATATGACACGGGCAGACGAACACGTTTAACACCAATGAAACCAAGATACATCGACCCGACCCTCACACACGACCTGACGTGCACGGCTACCCAGAAGCCATGGGCCCTATCTCCGTTAGTGGCCACCATGCCCTATCTTCGGCACACCCGCCTCGCGTCTTGCGACGACCCAGATGTCTGCACTTCACCTTCTTGTTCGCATTCTGCTGCCCCTCCGTTCCCCCCGCCGAAATCGGTCGTAGATGATACCTCTTCCTTGCATCTGGCCGCTGTCCCAGTCGAGTTGCAACCGCGGTCCTCGACACCGTCGTCGTCATCGTCGTCCGGGTCTTCAAGCTCTCTGTCGAGTCGCTCGAGCAGGTTGAGTCTCCGGAGCTCCGACAGCAAGAGGAGCAAGACTAAGAAGCGCAAGGGTGCCGCCGACGCAGTTCCGCGCGACATGACCTCGCAGGACCGGCGCTCGTACTTCAGCCACGAACTACACCGCAAGGGCGTCTCTCTCGGACCTCAGGTTTGTTTTCTCTCCAAGTAAGTATTGAGTTTTGTATCCTGATGTCATCCACAAGGACGTTATCACGACCGATTTTTGCTACGGGTTCCTCGAATTCGCACCGTCCCTCCGCTTGCGACTCCCTGGTGGTCTCGGGTTCGACCTGGCGAAGTATTGGGATGGACAGGGGGTTAGATTCGTCTGTTGCGAGCGGCGCCACGTACCTTCCGACCATGATCCGCCCCCACTCCCAGGTCATACCGCAGAGAGCCCGGATGCCTCGGCGCACAATGAACCGCTAGGAAGTGACGAAGACCCATGGGGCCGTGTATTCTGGTGTGTATCTATTGAGATGGGCGAAGAAGAAGAGGAGGGTTAGGTTTGCGAAATGGAGCCACGGACTTTTTGTTGTAGCATACTCCCGCGCAATCGTACAATATTCAGTGTAACATGTACATACATATCGACTTGGAATTTGAATTCAAGCCTTGGAAGATTCACAGACGCTGGTATATATTCAATAATACAGTTCTATACGACATTTCATCCACCCATTAATCCGACATGACCATCATCTTTTCTCTTCGAGGTGCGCCATTGACCATGAGCTTCTCCGGGGTTTCACAGTGCTGCTTGAGCGAAGCGATGACCTCGGGAATGACGTCCACGTCAACGTCCTTGCCCCATAGAATATCGAGGTGCTCGTAGCCGTGGAGACGCTTGCACACGGTGTGCCCCGGCAACTGGCTCACCATGACATCGATGTCAACGAGACTGTCCGCGTCGCCGTAGCACAGCACGATGGGCGTGACGATATTGCGCGTCGGGAAACGCGCGGGGCGGTAGGAGCTCACGGACGTGCGCACGACGGGCGACTGCACGTCGTCGTCGTACATCTGGAACTGCCCATTGCGCATGATCTGGAACCAGTGCACGACGGACTTGACCGAGGCGAAAGAGTAGAGGTGCGCGTATGCGGCGATCTTCTGGTGGCTCGAGATGTTGAAGCTGTTCCAGGCGAAGAGCCAGCGTAACGATGTGTCGATTGTCTTTGCGAAGATGGGCGGATAAAGAATAGACTGCCACATTGTGGCGGATGATAGGATAGATTTCCGGCCGAAAAAGAGGAACATGAGGGTGGGGCTGAAGCATGCGTTACAAAGACGTGAATTGGAAGGTGGGCAGCACTTACGATGCTTTCATTAGCCCGTCTACGATTGAGGCAGCTAGTCCGGCCGGTGACATTGCTGGAGCCAGTGCAATGAAGACATTGACCTTCTCATTGAGCTGGGGGTGTATACTGAGAGCGGCGAAAGCCTGGGCTGTGCCTTGACTGAAGCCTATGTAGCTGACCGTCTTGGCTTTAGTGCAGTCGAGGATATAGTGTATCGAATCTGGGATATCGTGCCATGCAAAGTCATCGATGCTGGGGAGTCCAAGTTAGAGACAACAGGGCCGGCGAACGTGTAACAAATACCTAAAGTCCCAGAATTTGGAGGAGTTCGGCCCATGATGGATGGACTTCTTCGAGTATTTGTTTCCACTGCGCGAGGTCAGATTCCACAGGACGCATGCGGTCCAAAATAAATTGACCGATTATTTCCAAGCCAAACGTCAAAGCCTTGCTCAACCAGGACGAACGGCAGGGAGCGCTCAGCATCCGTTAGGCAGACCCAGACTTCGCTATTCATGAGAAGTCCATGGTGAAGGTAAACGACGGGGTTTCCTGTGCTTGTACCCGGACTAGCCTACACCGCAGGGTTGAATATCACGTTCTGACGCGCAACGAAATTGTACGGCTCACCTTCTGCTGGCCCTTCTTTGACGGCAGACGGTGTAAACCAAGGAGATAGCCGTCCTTGGTCAATACAACTGCACAGGAGATGATAATGAGAAACCGCGAGGGTGCGTGGAGAGTGTACACACCGTGCTCCTCATGCGTGTATCCGTAGATAGCACACAGCTCTCCAAAGTCTCGCGCCTTGAGGATAAGGTCTGCGCGGTGCTTTTCTTCAGACTTGACCTTTGGGGGGCCGGCTATGCGGTGGAAGATGGTGCGGGATCGCAGATAGAAAAAGTCGATTATGAATTTGGGCAAGAAGAGGATAACGATGTGGAGGAGGCCTTCCGCGACGATGAAAATGAGACCGAAGAAAAGAACGATGTATTCTCGACCGGATAGGCGGCCGATTAGAGGAATTCTGTAGGGCATTATAGTACTGGTCAAGGTTCGGGATGAGAATAGTGAGATCACCGTCCCAATGGAGTCGTTTCTCCGACCGCATCAAAGTCTCCTATAACTTGCTTTCTCCCCACTCCTGAGTTTCCGCCTCAGACGTCAAACCCAGATCGGGCAATTATTCTCGGCAGCCCTTCGGCACCATCATTTCGATCAACCGGTCAGCTGCCTTTGCTTTTGGCCTCCCTCCGACCTCCCTTCTCCCATCCTTTCATACAGCCAGTAACTGTTGTCTGAGGGCCTATCTCATGCCTCACTCCTTCGGATGATATACCGGTACCCGGGCAGCAAGAGATGTTGGGCAAAACTCAGCTCCGCCGATCATCGATCACTCGATCACTCGTTGGACGCGCGCGTTGGATGCGTCGCGCGACTCGGGCAAATTATCCTTCAGTTTATGAGTGGTGTGAAGCCCCACACCACCTTCCTTTAATTTTGTAGGCATTCTGAAAGCAGTCGGCTAAGGCCTCTGAAGTTTGAACTTGGTTCACCTTGTATTAAATTATCCTGTCTCACTAATGCTACTGAGATACACTGTTGTTCCCCCAATGCTATCAACCAATGGGAGTTTTCGCTACCTGCAACGGGCACTAACACTTGCTTCATCGACGTTGGACTTACAATTCTCGCAACGGAAGGTATTTATAGCGTGCCGAACTGACTTGCCGAGAATAATTGCCCGATCTGGTTTGAGGTCTGAGGCGGAAACTAAGAAAGTCTTTCTCCCCTTCCACCATGGCCTCGATACTCTCTCTTTCGCCCGAGCTTCATCTGTCCATCGTATCGCACCTCCCTCTCTCCGGCCAGCATAGTCTTTGCCTTGTCAGCCAGCATTTCCACAACCTCCTTGCTCTTGACGTGCTACGCAGGGACCTCAAAGTGGCTGCAAAGGAAAAGACAATATTCCTTGTTAAAAACGCGAAAAAGGGCGAAATTGGATACGAGCCGTTCATTATCAGATCCGTTCAAAAGGTGTCTGAGGGTGGCAACACGACTCTGTCGGTCGATGTCTACTACCCGAAACACATGCGGAACGACGAAGAAGACCACATTGAGGAGCCAAATGAATGGGAGATACTTATTGAAATGCACACTCTCTCACTCAGCTCCAAGAAAAAGCTGTCTGCGGACTCGCCTCGCCTTCGCAAGTCTATCGACTACGACTTGCTACGGGGAAAGCTCCTGATCGCCTCTGCTGGGCTCCTCCGGACCCGCTTCGATTGCCCCGAGTGCGGAAACGGGAGGAATGTGTGTCCGGGCTGTGGAGGATTCAGCAGGCGGTAAGCGGCCAGCCACTAGCCGTTCATCAGACTCACCCACCCTCCAGGTTTGGTGACCTGTTTTGCAGCTGCGGGTACGTTCCAATCACACTTCCAATGCCTTTTTCCCCGCCTACCGTCTTTTCAGATGGCCGATGCCTTGTCCTGTCTGCATCGGATACGGCACTGCATACGACGCAAAGCGCATCCAGGATGACGAAGAGGTCAGTAATCTGCTGTGTGCTTTACTCCTTCGTTGAAAATCGATGTTCCAGGAACTCGACATTCTTTGGAAGGAGATTGACGAAATGGTGGCTGAGGAGGAAAAGGCTTGCGCGGGCAAGAATTGATCGATGTAGCGTTCCATCTGTGTTTGTTCTCTTCTTCTCTCTTGTGGCTTTTCGCCAAAAAATAAATGACGCGACGCGCTTGTGACACCACGCGTTTGTGACATCGATGTTGACGAGGATCGTTGCGGAAAGCTCTTGGTGAACTCTGGACTTTGAACTCGTTGAGAAAGCTTCATTGCAGCGAGTTTTCCAGCGTAGAGCTCAGTAGATACGAAGATACGACAGAGGGAAGACTTGCAAGCTCCAAATAGGGGCATCACCAGCTCGGCAACCTCTTGCCGAGCGTCCATGCTTGAACCTTGCCACTGCTCGATGCGCAAACGACGCGTTCTACGGCTCGTGCTCGTGTCCATCCTCGCCTCTCTCCTCTTTCTCGTTCCACGCTCTCCAAACCTGAATATCCATATCGACGCCGCGTTGGACGACGTTCTGAGCAGCTATCTCAACGCTCTTCCCCCAACCTCTGCTAAAGTCTGCGATTCACTTGCGGAGGCGAAACCTCCTTCAAAATTCTCGATCCTAGGTCCGGAGAGATATACACCCCGCGTCACAGAAGCATGCGCGTCCTTGCGCGGCATGAAAATCCTCCTCGTCGGCCCAGAAACCACGTACTATCTCCACTCGCTGTGGCTCAAGGCCCTCGAGATCCACGAACACAGAATCCACGAATGTCCAGGTCCCGAATTCTGCAAGTTTCATCACATCTGTCTTCCTACCGACTACACTAGTCCACGGGATCGGTACAAATTGCCGCCCAAGGACGCTGAGCTCGTGGCTTCCGATTCTGCTCTCCTGCGATATGTGCTGTCTACCTCGCTGTACGCCGCCAAGGATAGGGACGACGCAGGGTACACCGAGGCAGTCGTGGATCCTGCGACGGGCGTTCGGCTGAAAAATGGTTTTTGGCTGTTACACGCGCGCAAAGCCGATGTCATCCTTTTCAATCGTGGTCCGATCCCGGCGCCGGCTTGGACGTTTGCTGGGGACAAGATGCAGGGGAATTGGTCCTTCGCGCAGGAGCTTCCGCGTCATCTTGGGGAGGGAAACTCGCTCGGGACGGAGATCATCAACGCTGCATTCCACGCGACGGTGACACGATTCATTCCAGAGGTTCTCCAGACCCTGCAAGTCATACAGAAGGACCCGTCGATACGCCGCAAAACACTGGCGTGGCATGCGAGCTGGTTTTTGGAGGCAGATTTCCAAAATTTTCTTTCGACGCGGAGACTGGAGGATCCTTGGGCTCTCTACTACAACGCGCAAGGTAGATCCAGAGCAGATGCGATGCCCTGAATAATCCTGACGCGCCTTCTCGCAGTGTACATGCAAAATTACTTCTTGAAAGCACTCCTGCCTCACCACGGCGTCCACTTCATGTCTCGTATGACACCGCCGCGGATTGTCGCGTCTTATTCGCCCACAAAAGCAGGTCCGCAGGACAGACTGCGATTTCCTTTGGGAACACCCAATGCCCAAGCCATGGAGGCTGTATTTCTAAAAAGCTTGATTGAGCTGCTGGAGTGTGTACAGTGAAATCGCAAGGCACCTCTTTCCCATCCACGCCGTCACTTCTTTTTCTTCCGGTTCTTGTTCTTGGTTTGTCCCTCAGCTTCCTCCCGCTTCACCAGTAAATTTCCGTTATCAAGAGCCTCCCTGGCTACTTGTGAAATGCGCTTCCACCTATCGGCACCGAGCTGTACACCGCCGTACCATCGCCACACGACCACCACGACGTCCTCGCAGCCCGCCAACCTGAGGAGTCGCGCGAGCCGGTCACCGCTCCCGCCCTCACCACCGTCCGACTCGGCCACAACACCCGCCGCGCGGTACGCGTACATGCAGTGGGTCGCGCGCTTGACGTTGGTACGGGGCAGGGCGCGCAGGTGGGAGAGGAAATCGGGCAGCGCGCTCGGGCTACGTAATATGGACGCGTGCGCGAGGAAAATCGACTTGCGATCGGTCAGGCGGGACGAAGTGCCAACTGGATGCGGCCAATCTGCGTCTGGAACATGGGCCGCATTGGGGATGCTATTGCTGGTGTATGCTCGACGAAGAAGGGTGGACCAAGAGGGCGGTGTGCGTGCTGGAAGGGAGGGACGGAGATAGGGCATGGGCTATAAGGAGGACATGTGGATTGATCGCCGAGCGGGTATTGCAAACGTTCGCGAGCAAATGTCCTTCTTGCGTTCCATCGATGAGGACCTCGCGCCCATTCTGATCAATCGCACACAAATCGGGACCATATGGTCACTCTCCTCATGCTACCCTCCTTAAGAGCCACAACAAATCCATCCTCTCTGTTTTCACCCTTTTCCCCCCACTTCCACCTATATCTAAAAACCCAACATGCGTTTGATTATCCGCGACGACGCCCCCGCCGTGGGCGACTACATCGCCGACTACATCTGCAAGCGCATCAACACCTTCGCCCCAACGTCGGAGCGTCCATTTGTTCTGGGTCTGCCCACCGGGTCCTCTCCTATCCCGACATACAAGGTCCCTTCTGAGAGATTGAGCCAACTTCACGCTTACACGACTCCATAGGCTCTCATTAAATTGGTTCAGGCCGGGAAGCTCTCGTATGTGCTGCGCAACGTCGCTCGCACTCTGACTGACCTGGGCCAGCTTTAAAAATGTCATCACGTTCAACATGGACGAGTACGTCGGCCTGCCCCGCGACCACTCCGAGTCGTACCACACGTAAGGCAGAGTCGACTGGAATGACACTCGGGCTCACCGCCCTTCCTCAGTTTCATGTTCCGTGAATTCTTTTCGCATGGTATGCGATCTCGTTCACAGAGCGCTATCCTGTCTTGACTCGTCGTGCAGTGGACATTCCCCCGTCACAGGTCAACATCTTGGGTATGTTCTCTTGAATTATTCGTGGTTTACTGCTCAACCGTGCGCAGACGGTAACGCGGAGGATCTGATCGGCGAGTGCAACGCCTACGAAGCCCGCATCAAGGCTGTTGGCGGGATTGAATTATTCTTGGGCGGAATTGGGGAGGATGGTCACATCGCGTTCAATGTCGGTCTCTCTTTGCGATGACTTTTATGCCGTGCTAACAAACGTGCAGGAACCAGGTACTGCTCGACCACATCACATCTTGGCTTCCGGTAGCTCACCCGTTGCGTAGGCTCGTCTCTCGCGTCCCGCACCCGCATCAAGACGCTCGCTTTCGAGACCATCCTCGCGAATGCACGGTTCTTTGACAACGACGTCAGCAAGGTCCCGCGTATGGCGCTGACAGTCGGAGTCGCCACCGTGCTCGATAGCAGGGAGGTCGTTGTCGTCGTCACCGGGCAGCGCAAGTCTCTCGCGCTCAGCAAAGCGATCGGTCGGTCCCCCTATGTTTTCTTTCGCTTGCGGTTTCTGATAATCATTTGGAATTCCAGAGGAAGGCGTGAACCACCTGGTGAGCGCCCTTCTGCTCTTCCTCCCCCCCATTACGCTAACGTGATTGCGTGCTTGCAGTGGACCCTCTCCGCGCTTCAGCTTCACCCCTGGGCCCTGATAGTCGTCGACGAAGACGCGACCGCCGGTGAGTCATCTAGTCTGTACAGACCTAAGGCTACCTCTGATCGGCGCGCACCAGAGCTGCATGTGAAGACCGTCAAATACTTCCGCTCCATTGAGCGCGTGCAAGATGAGGTCGAGCGGACCCAGGCCGAACTGAAGGCCCGCGGTGTCTTGAAGGCCGGGGCCGCGGACCAGCAGGTAGGAAGTATGGAATGAATGACGCGTTTGCGCTTCACAGCAGAATGTGTATAGGGTCGTCGTACATTGAAAGACAACATGAATGAGATATTGCCGCAGAAGCTGAATAACTGTAGATGTTGTATTGATTTTTTTGGGTCCTGCGTTATCGGGTAGCTGTTCAACGTTCAACCTGCGTTATGTCCGCCTCGTACTTAGATGCGTTTGTGTTGCTGGGCGTCTGTGTATTAGATAAAATGAATATAATTTTGTTTTTTCTGCGTCCGTTCGTTCATTTGTTTTTTCCAGCGACGATTTTTCGTACGCTGAGCAGCGCCGCATGAAATATGATGAGGACAGTCAAAAACCTGTCTGTCGTGAACTTGAACGAACAACAATGTCCAAGAAGTTGGCTCAGGACGAGCATCTAGATTCTACGTGCAGAGAAACACCAATTTAAAACTAACGGCAGAATACGACGAGAAAGCGTGACTGGATGCGATAGCAAAGATAGAGTAGGCGGCGAGCGTTCAAGAAGAGGTCTCAATTGGTACGCTTTAATCCCGCGGAGGACCGCACCCAGCGGTCAACGACATCCTTGTCCACAGCGACTTCATGAGCTGACTGGAGATGTCGGCGGAAGTCATAAGCACGGCTGAAAACATAGTCGCAAGTAGGACCGGTCTGCACCGGGGCGAGACCGGTCAAATGAGGGTACGGGCACTGGCAAGCCGTCGCTGTCTTGAGCTTTTCGGCAGCTTTTTGTGCGTAGGTATGCCCCGTAATTGTGTCGATGTCCATTTTCGCGGTGGGGGGCGCCGGGAGGCGGGTTGTATCTTCGTCAGACGAGTCGGAAGAAGAAGAAGGGCCGTGGCGCTTCGCGAGATGCCGCTGCAGAAGGTGTTTGTATCCGAAAGTCTGCTTGCACGTCTCGTGCGGACAAGCATGGTCTCGTCGTCCGAGATGGGTTATATTAGTGTGTGTCGCCAATGCCTTTTTCTGTTAAGTAGGGTTAGCTGTGAGAGGATGAGCTGGAAGTCAAACCTACCGATTTAAATTCTTTCGTACACCCATCAACATCGCATTTCCAATCTCTTCCGACATCCCCTCCTCTCCTTTTCTTTCGCGGTCTTTCCCCATCCCCATCGTCGGCGTCTATTGCGGCGTCGATCTCAGCCTCGACCATTTGTTGTTCGTGAAGTTTTGATGAGCGCGGAGACCCTTTTGAGATGAGAATACTCTGTTATTGCAAGAGGGGTGGGAGCAAGTTGGCGGGTGAGCAGTGCGATTATGATGTTGAAGTGCAGTCCAGGTAGGATAAAACTTGATTGGTTCTCCGTCAACCGCCAAGCAGGTCGGATTGGCGCAAGTATAGCGTTTTTCTAGTTCTACGGTGAGATGAGAGCTCGGAGGGTTTACTTTTCGATCTCACCATTATGTACTTTCGAATGCGTGCGCAGATGCTGGTTTGTTGCGAATGATTGGGTACATCCTTCATGTTCGCACTGGTACGGCTTTGTTCCTGGAGCAGCATGCGCGGTACACCGGTGAGCTCGCAATTGGTGGTGCTTTGCAAATGCCTCTGTGCAATCTGCATCGGGACACTGAGAGAAAAAACGACGTGAATTCTCTCTCCATACGCATCACATGGAAGCGGCTTACAGAAAAAGGTTTGGCACCGTTGTGCCATTCGGTATGAACGCGAAGATGTTGCGCGGTCCAAAATCTCTTTTCACAGCTCAGTTCGGGGCAAACGAATGGTCGGTCGGATTGCGGGAGGTGACTCCGAGCGTGGGCATGGAGATGGGTCTCGCGCAGGTACGACTTGCCACATGTCGAACAGACGAATGGACGCTGGAGAATGGATTGTGAGGGAAAAACCTACATTAATGAAAATAACTTTACTTGACCCGAATGCGACCGTTCATGTTCTTCTAAGCGTGAAGGCTTGGAGTAAGATTTATCGCAGTCTTACACTTGTATCGTTTTAGGCCTTTGGTGTGAGCAACAAGAGTTCCGTTGATGAGTATTAGACGAGACTTGGACGTCGACGCGTGCGGTTCCGATTCAGATTCAGAGAAACCATAAGGCTCCGGACTGGCAGCAAGGTGCAGAACATATCGACCCGACGCCCTGTTCCGTTTCCCGAGGACGCTGGGTGGGTCCAGCACAGTCGTGGAACTGCTCATGGCGGAAGCGTCCAAAAAATATTGTCACGGTCACAAGCCTCCTTTCCCCAAAACGCGCTCGATCGAATGGCTCGCTCTCTCTCCATGTCAGCCACTCTGAACACTGTCAGCCGCTCAACTTCACTCTCTGCTCCTACCACAACACCGAACCGAAATCAAGCACACGCCCATCACTATGTTCACTTTCCGCACATTCCGCAAGATCCTCTTGGGCAGCATTCTTTTGGTCTCTGCGGCCTCCCTTGTCCTGTCCCTCTACCTCAAACCGCACTTTGTGCACCCCAATTCCACATACGTTTTGGTGAGCGCATTCCTGTCCAAGTTTGGACTGTCCTTACCTGCGAAATTAGATCGGAATCCTCGACACTCTCATTTTCGCTGCCGTTCTTTCTATCACCCGCAAGAAACTACTCGCCAGTCCCCAGCCAGTGGCCACCGAGGTCTTGGGCTTGTTTACTCTTTTGCCTTTTGCATTGAGTATGTGTTGATCTTCTCCGAACTTTGCTGCGTTCTGACGACTCGCAGTTCTGGTGTTATATGCAATCAGCATTCAGATAGTGGCTACCTCGGAACCCACAACAATGTGGATTTTTGCGATTCTTCAAATCCTCATATTCATTGGCACGATCCTACGTACGCGTCCATTCCCTGGCACTTATCACCCAACGCTAACTCAAGTATATTCACAGACGGTCTTTACACGATATGTCTCATCGCCACCGCGATGCTCACCGTCTGTGTCTTCGATCGCGACGTCTGGTGTCGCGACATTGATTCCTCTCCCTCGCCTTTCCCGATGTCTGTTCTCTTCCGCTCCATATGCCCTTGCTTCGCCTCGCCCGACCCGGCCTTTTTCGAAGACACTCCCGAGCAAGAGCACGAAGCCCTGGTGCCATGTCTGCCTGGCTGCAATTGTTCCGTCGCCAAAACGAAGACTCTCGTCAACATATCCGAGTCTGAGGGCAGCTCTGGCTTGGACCCGGAAACGCGCATGGTCGGTGGATTGTCTTCGAGGTCTTTGGTGTTGGTCCCGAGTGAGGTGGAAAGGCGGACCTCGATCATGGTATCGTTTGAGGGTGCAGCGTACGAGGAAGTTTGATACCCTGTACATACTATTTTCCGATGCAGTGTGTAGTCGTCTCGGGTGAAGCAGAAAAAAGAACCTCCCACATTTGTCACGCGACGCGACCTGTCACAGACTGATCAGACCGTCACTCCACCACCCACAGCCAGCTCAGAGCTGAGCCACCCGTTTTACACGCGCCTCCGTGGTCGGTGGTCACTCGCCATGTCTGAAAAACGGGCGCTACGAATACTGTACTCCATCAATGGCTCGCCCCAGTACATCCTTGCAAAGTCACCCGCCCCGGTGCCCGTCGAGTTGATTCCTTCCCCCCAACTTGGAACGGACGCCAACGGCGCCAGCTCTTCGCGTTCCGTTGCCCCACCAGCGCCACGATTTGCATCTGCGTCTTTCAAGACGTGTCTAAGCGTTATCTGCCGTTCGAGTCCAGAACTTATCCAGGACCGGGCCCGCGATTTTTCAGTCTATCTCCTCGACCCTCTCGAAACAGAGTGTCCACCCGCGCAGACGAATCGTTTGCCACAAGCGCCTACGCCGGACTCTCCACTCGAGGCCCGCGTCGCAGTCGGTCTTGGTCTCATGTCCTGGGAGTTGAAATCGGACGAGACCGAGGTCAGGCCGGTGACTGGGACTTTGAAGGTTACGGGAACGGGTCAGGAGGTGTTGGAAATCATATTTTCTCTACGTGAAGTACGTGCATCATCTACGGTGACCTTGCGCGCTCTAATTTTCCCTGCAGGCCATGGCGATGGAAAAGGCTGCGCTACCGGAAGCACTACGGTCATGGAGTGAACCGGGCCCCTCGACCAGCCAGCGGGGAACCTCCAGTCAGCGGGAAAAGAAACCTGGTCCCTACCCAAGCCGAAAACCAAAACCGAATGCGCCTGTGACGCACTCGGACATGTTTTTGTCGGCTCCCATATACATCGGCCCCGAGCGAATATCAGGACCTGGGGGCATTCGCAGACGCCCCGTCGACGAGGAAGTTGATGGTCCCCAGCGCCGCGATACTCCCGGAAATGATCCACCCCCGCTCCTTGATCTCCTTGCTTTTTTGCAAGCCATGTCGCCCAATTCGGAACGTAAC
Organism: Mycena filopes; assembly: GCA_029281495.1. NCBI lineage: Eukaryota > Fungi > Basidiomycota > Agaricomycetes > Agaricales > Mycenaceae > Mycena > Mycena filopes. The sequence continues at coordinate 998 of JARIHR010000200.1, read as the reverse complement.
AAGGCTCTTGGAAATGTCCTGGGCTTGGTACACGGATCCGACGGCACAGCCGTGCGTCCTCCGACCGAACTCGAGAATGCGATGACCTTATTCTCCGACCTCCGAGCGTCGGGCCCTCATCCCCCGAAATACCCACCTCAACCAGCCCCGCAATACCCACATCATCATCCATTCCACCACCCTCTCATCCTTCCCAACCGGCGACTGCTTCTTCATCTCATAGCCAGCATCGAAGGAAAAGTTCGTCGACCGATGATGAATTGTCGTCTTGAACAAGGAAAACGTCAACCCTACAGTTTTCCGACGGCGTTCAGAGCGAGATGGAAACTCCTCCCCGCTGCTGAACCATCCACAGCACCGGCTTCGTTGTCTTCTGCTCCTCCCGCCTCGTCATCGTCGGGCCATCCTCTGCCTGCTTCACTGTTGCCGACCCGCCCTCCCCCTCCTTCACTGTTGCCGCCCCGTCCTTTCCTGACTCAGTCGCTGTCGAATCCGTCATCGAGTCAACCTCTTCGACGGAAACGAACTTTGAGCGAGTTCATGGAAGAACAGGAGGCTGCTCGGGAGAGGGAGAGAGCTTCTAAGAAAGACTACTACAGGCAGCCTGAGCGCTCGATGTCCGAAGGGGACTTCACATTCTTTCTCAAGACAAAGTCGACGACTACAGCAAAGCCAACTCGCAGGCCTCAAGTCCGCAGAAGAACCCGCGTCGACTGCCTCATCACCTGGTCCTGAGTTGAACAGGAACTCCCGTCGTTTCTGCTTCTTCTCCGCCACGTCCACCGCGCCGGAAATTCACTCTTCCGGACTGGGCTCGCACGGATACTGCTACACAACCTCGACTTGCAGAGGATCTCGTCCTTAAGGTGCAGGAGGATGAAAAAAGAAGAAGAGGATGAGAGGAAGAAGAGGGAAGCGAAGCGGAAGGAAGTGAGGCAGAGAGGGTAGAGAGAGGGGAGTTTGGACGCCGCAAACGCCAGGGCACCGCACCTCCTGCG